>CM042385.1:6811984-6934484 GCA_023634145.1 Thymallus thymallus | reverse complement strand
GCCTGCATTACTACAAGTTACACTGTGGCACGGACCGGGGCGATGAGGAGGCACATGAGAATTACTGTATTAGAATATGGCAAATATTACTCAATTCTTGCATTCTATCCATGCTGTTTTTTGCAGGCTACCTGAGACAGAGAGTCATAATACCCATATAATCTAAAGGTCAAGCAGGGAAATGGTTCCAATTACTTTTCCACAATTATTTTTCCCATAGGGGGTTTTAGAAACACTTAAAATAAGGGCTGTGTTTCGTGTAGGCTTACCCTGGAGTGACGTTTTTTTTTTTTTTTTTTTACTCCTTTTTCTCCCTGACTTCGTAATATCCAATTGTCCCATGGCTGAAACTCCAGTACGGACTCGGGAGAGGCGATGGTCGAGAGCCGTGCATCCTCCGAAACAAGGCCCCGCCAAGCCGCACTGCTTCTTGACACAATACCCGCTTAACCCGGAAGCCAGCCGAACCAATGTGTCGGAGGAAACACTGTACACCTAATAATAATAATAATAATATAAAATAATAATAAAACATAACATTTAAAAGTGCCTATCAAAAAACCCAAAATTCAAGTTAAATTTTTTTATCACATATATAAAAACAATAAATGACATTGCACGTTTCACTTCCAGAGCTAAATTAAGACTATGCCATGGGAAAAGCTAGCCTGAACAAATCAATGATGATAGAGTCTGAGTTGCGAGTGGCTGAAGGGAGAGAGTTCCACAATTTAGGGGTAGCGAGTTGGAAGAGCGGAGACAACGAGAGCCTGGAATCGAACCAGGATCTGTAGTGACACAGCTAGCACTGTGTAAATCTCTCTAGGACAAGGTGACTTTTATCAATATAGTCCCCTGTATTTATCCCCACAAAATATAATACTAATTAGCTGCTAATTCCATAATTATCTGTATGAGACTGCCGAATCGAGGCAAATGTAAGAATCTCTGGATTAACGATATAATGTTAGCTAGATGTAGTAATGAATAAATTGCCTACATTTCATTAAATGGGAAATTCTTTAGGTAGATAGATAGGTAGGTAGGTAGGTAGGTAGGTAGGTACTTTATTGATCCCCGAGGGGGAAATTTCTTTGTCAAGCAGCTACAACAACGAAACACAGGGCAGGTGCAAAATGCCACAACGAAAGTACACAAAAGACAGATACACGGTACATGATACATAGAGCGGCAGTATGAAAAAGTATAGAAATACAAGATATCTGGAGTGGAAAAAAAGCTATAAAAAGACATAGCATAGTATGAGTGGTTGGCTGAATATGTACACTATACATTGGTGGATGTTGGATGGTTAACTATACTATACAGGTCGATGGCAGAGAAATACTTCAGTAGCTAAAAATGCATATGATATGAGCGAGGGTAATAATAGTTTACTTAATAGACAGACTGGCTAAATGAACAGGTAAGTGAATATTTTGCATGGTTAAATTAGCTGTACAGGTAAATATACAGTTATATTTACAGATAAGTGAATACTGGCATGGTTACATAAACTGTACAGGTAAATGACAAGAAGAGATACTTAAATAGCTAAATGTGTGTATGATATGATTTGGGGTAATAGTAATTCCCTTAAAATACAGTCCTTAGTGCGCAGGGTTTAATTACAGTACATATTGCACATTCGATATACTAAAAGCAATTAGAAAAGGTGCAACTGACCGGATACTAATATGCATTCCTGAGTGAATGACTACGCAAGTTAGGTCCAAGAATTACTTGCAATATTGCATGTGATATGATATAACAACTGTACATGAGTATGTATATACAGACCTGCATGAATAAATAGGTCTTGAGTGAATGAGTGATGACGGACCAGAGTTACTCACGGATGGATGCATAATTGTTAAACTAGGTCCTAGCACCCCAACAGTTCCAGATCTATGTTGCCGACGGCACGGCACCCCGGTGAGGCATTATATAGTCTAATAGCCGCCGGCAGGAAGGACCTCCTGTAGCGCTCTCTGGCACACCGTGGTGGGATCAGTCTGTGACTGAAAGTGCTCCTCTGCGTCATAACCATGGCGTGCAGAGGGTGGGTGACGTTGTCCATGATGGCCAGCAGTTTGGCCAGGATCCGTCTCTCCGCCACCTCCTCTAGAGTGTCAAGGCTCATCCCCAGGACAGAGCTAGCCTTCCTGATCAGCTTATTTACCCGACAAGCATCACCGGCTTTAATGTTGGCTCCCCAGCACACCACTGCAAAAAAGATTGCACTGGCCACCACAGACTGGTAGAAGGTATGCAGTAGTTTACTGCACACGTTGAAGGACCTGAGCCTCCTCAGAAAGTAGTCGGCTCTGGCCCTTTTTGTACAGGGCCCCGGTGTTACCAGCCCATTCCAGCCTGTTGTCCATATGGACTCCCAGGAACTTGTATGACCCAACCATTTCCACATCCATCCCCTGTATAGGGACTGCAGTCAGTTGTGCCTTGGTTCTCCTGAAGTTCACCACCATCTCCTTTGTTTTGCTGATGTTGAGCTGAAGGTGGTACTGCTCACACCACAACACAAAGTCACTGATTGTGCTCCTGTACTCCTCCTCCTGCCCACCCCTGATGCACCCTACAATTGCGCAGTCATCCGAGAACTTCTGTAGGTGGCATGTTTCAGAGTTATATCTGAAGTCCGAGGTGTAGAGGGTGAACAGGAAGGGGGAGAGGACCGTTCCCTGGGGGCCCCTGTGTTGCTCACTGCCCGTTCTGACACACAGCTCTGTAGTCACACAAATTGTGGCCTACCGGCCAGGAGACTAAGGGTGCTTCCACTTTCATCCTCATCTTCTCACCCAGTAGCAGGGGCTGAATGGTATTGAAGGCACTGGAGAAGTCAAAAAACATAACCCTCACAGTGCAACCTGCGTTGTCCAGGTGAGACTAGGCCCTCTGCAGAAGGTAGATGATTGCATCATCCACCCTGATGTTGCGCTGGTATGCAAACTGCAGGGGGTCCAGTGATGTACACACCAGGGGTCTGAGGTGAGCGAGGACTAACCTTTCCAGGGTCTTCATGATGTGGGATGTTAGCGCTACAGGTCTGAAGTCATTCAGGACAGTGGGGTGTGCCTTCTTGGGCACTGGGACGAGGCAGGATGTTTTCCACAGCACAGGGACCCTTTCTAGGCTCAGGCTAAGGTTGAAAAGACGCTGGAGTATTCCACACAGTTGGTCAGCACAGACCCTAAGCACCCTTGGGCTGATGGCATCAGGGCCTGCCGCTTTCCACTGATGTAGGCTCTCCAGCTCTCTCTGGTGGTGAAAGCCAGCCCCGGTGGGGAGGTGGGGGCAAGGGGGTTGTTGAGGATCAGTCCAGGGAGAGCAGGGGTCACTGATTGTCTCAGCAGAGGTGTTGTGAGCAAAGTAGGGGTGGGACAGCCGTGAGGGTGTGTGGTCTGGGGAGCTGGACGGGAGGTGGACAGGGCCAGTATCAAACCTGTTAAAAAATTGGTTCAGCTCATTGGCTCTGTCCATTTCCCTGTTTGACTGCAAGGTTTTATGGGTATTATGGCACCTCCACAGTGGGGCTCTATACAGGCTGTCACCACTTTTATGAATGACAATTAGCCTAATAGGATAATTTGTAACACTTTTTTTTTACTTGTTTTTTTTTAGCTATTGTTTGATTTGTAATGACCTTTTCTCTCCCTCTTCTTTTCTTCTCTCTCTCATTAATCCCACCTACCTTCCTTCCTTCCGTCCTCCTCTAGTTAAACTCCAGAGGTTTGAGATCCCAGTGAAAGTCCACCTTAGCCCAGAGCCATGGACCCCTGAGACAGGACTGGTGACTGATGCCTTCAAGCTGAAGAGGAAAGCGTTAAAGAACCACTATCTCCAGCACATAGAGAGGATGTATGGGAGACAGTAATGTAATGACCTACAATTTCACCTAATGCCCACAGGGCTCTGGTCAAAAATAGTGCACTATGTAGGGAATAGGGTTCCATTTGGGGTGTAGACCTTGAGAGATCCAGGGTGTGCAGGCTTTCGCTCAGCCCTGCTCTAACACATTTGATTCAGCTAATCAAGGTCTTGGTTACAAGTAGCCAATTAGTTGATTTTTGTGTTCGTTGGAGCAGGGCTAGAGAAAAAGCACACACGCCGTGTAGCTGTTCAGGAAGAGGGTTGGCGACCCCTGACCTAAGCCAAAGTCTCCAACATTCCGCTGTTAGTTTATGTAGCCTCAGTCGGTGCCAGTCATGTTTTGCTTCAGCTGACTTGTTGTCGTCTTATGGCACCCTATTCCCTATGAAGTGCACTACTTTTGACCAGAGCCCAATGTGCCCTGGTCATAAGTAGTGCACAGCAAAGGGAATAGGGTGTAATTTGGGACTTAGTAGTAGTTGTTCAACAGAGAAACCTTTTGGTTCCCAGGCTACTGTTCTTTGGTGTATATATATATTTAGAATATCACTATTAGTAATTTGTGCTAATAATATACTTGTAAAAAACATTGCACTCAAGCACGTCCAGTTCTGCCCTCCATCGTTGTCATTAGGAAAATACACTGATGAGTTTGAACTGTAGATGGGAAATCAAACTTGAAGCTGATCCAGCGTTATATAAATGTATGTTTTTAGAAAAGTCCTCTAATTTCACTAACAAACAAATGGAACATTGAGGAAATGAAACCATTCCAACAGTCATTGCTTACCTGCCATTCCAACCTGCGCTCTTTGTACCCGTTTTGTAACGGATGTATTTTTCAATATCTATGTATTCTTTCTCTCTGTGTGTTCTGTAAATACTGTTGCTCATCAGAATTGGTCAATGATTGATATGTGTGTATATATATAATTCGAACGATATATCGTTATGTAGTTGACAGTTCTGCTTCTCTCTAGTGGTAAAATGGAAGTAGCGACATTAATGTGCCTTCCCGTGCTTTCACTTCAGTGTCTAAATTTGGTTATATTTATTTAGAAGCATGTTACGTCCACCCATTGCTTTAGAAAAGCCAAAGTATATTTTAATAAACTAAATAAGCATTCAGACTTGAACAATTCGGTTTATTCAATGTTTTGTACATTCTATCCCTATCAAACATGTTCTTTGATTGTATCGTTTTGCTTTACATATGTCGCACCAAACGTGATGACAATAACGTGTCACTCAGGAAACTTAAAATAGCAGATATTTAATATATTATTTGGCGAGGAGTATAGACCGCATGGGCAATAGCAATTGATGACTTTACCTGAATACTCAAAGTAATGTTATGAGGATAGTAAGATTTTTACGTTGTCATGAGTAAGGTCTGTAACATTTTGGAGTTCAATCGATTTCTTTCTCTAAATACTTTGTTTGAAAAATGTTTATTTATTACATTCTGGGGGTCACATGCTTTGGGGAACATTGGTGAATAAAAATGTTTTGTATTTGACTACTTTTATTTATTTTATTACAAGACTTCAGGCACACAGTACCTTCATTAACATCATTTACCATGTAACTTCAAAGAAATGGGGTCTGTAGCAGATTTACCAACTATAAGACTGGTACATACTGGCATAAAAAATACATAAAACAAATCTTAAAGCAGGGTTGTACTCATTAGGCACCAAACTGACTGAAACTTATACAATAAGAAACGCTTGTTTTTGTAGCCTGTTGCAATTTGTTTTGCTATTGTGTGCCCTAATGAATATGACCCTGAAACCAGATTAGCTATTCCAGTCCTGGAAGCGGAAACAGTCACTGGCGATCTTCCAGACAGGCTGATCACTGGTGGGCGAGGCCTGGGCTGTGAGGAGAAAGTTCTGATTGAAGTAGCGCTGCTTTTGTCCGTCAAACTTCACCTGTCCTGCCGTCACCACGAGCAGCGTGGTCTGGCCCTGGGTTGCCTGTTCTGTATGGAAATATATGGAGGGGAAAGTGGTGTTGGCCTCGTTCCACCATCCTGATCATGCAAGATCACATTCTGTTTCGCTATTGTGTGATCAGGATGGTGGAACGAGGCTGAAGTTGTCGGACTACTATATATTTTGGTATGCAAATGTCAGCATTATACATTTTAGGCAGCAAGATGAATTTTCACCATCTCAATGAATCCAAGCTTATCAAAAAACAGGATTACGGTCTAATAGCAAAAATGGTGGGAATGTCTGAAGAAGCATTTCTAAATGAGGATATCCTAGATAGGTAGTACATGCTGTTTAGTGTCAACAATATTATAATTGTGACTTTCAATATTTTATGGGTCTATACATTGTCTGAATAAATCGCAATAAAGAGTTTTGAAAATTATAATTGTGGGAAAGAATCTCACCGTGCACTGGCTGACAGTCCAGAGTCTGGACACTGAACTCGCTGGAGGGAAGCGACTCAAAGAACTCCCCGAGAGCAGCCTGCCCTGACACAGCATTCCCATTCCAGACCAGGGTTGCTTTGTCCAGGTAGAGACGCATCAAGTTCTGGGTGGAGATCAACAGTAGGGAGTTAGCTATCTGGCTACAGTTTACATATTTCAAGGCGCCCACAAATAAGTGTTTTCCAAAGTAGGGATACCGAGGGAGATGTTTGTACCTGTATGGTTCAGTGCATTCACACTGAGCCCAGATGAATCAGTACTTACCCTCCTTTTCTTGTCCATGCAGTCATAATATATGTTGGTGAACTCCTCTGAATACCTGCATGACGCGTCAACGTGGGTCCTGAAATCCTGAAGGGACAAGAGGTGTGATTGATTGAATGACAGCCATTGACAACAACTCTGGCTGTGGGGGGTAAATGGTATATAATACAATAATTTTACTCAATAGGATCTCTGTGAGTCAGACCACTGTTACAGGGCCAAGGGTGGGCAACATACGGCCAGCGAGCCCATTAAATCTGATGAAGGCCTACCTTCATCGTGGTGAACTGCCACCTACCTACAGGCCTGCATCATGGTGACTTGACACCTACCTACAGCCTTGCCTGGCATGAACTTATTTACTTTTTGTGTGGGTGGGGGAGGGAGGGGAGTGTATGATGGGGTGTGTGTGGTGTCAATTGATTCTATGTATTTATGTGGAAGCAGCAGCATTCTATTGTCCAAGTCAAATGTAAAGTACATCATATAACTGGCAGGGTTGCTGGTTCAAACCAATAGTGTACAGTATTTATAAATCATTGGTTCAAACCCGGCTCCACTGTCCAATCTTGTTGGCTGCATCGGTGGCCACAGTAGCATAATCCACAGTATCAGGCTTTTTTTATTTAGGGTTTGTGGAGGTGTAGTGCAGGCCTAGTAGTGTAGCTAGGTATCTTTACAAATATAGAATCCAACAACTAAAAACGTAGCTACAATTAAAAAAAACACGAGGCTAGCTAGTTAGCTTATTCGTGTTAGCTAGCTAGAAGATAAACTTACAACTGTTGCAGCCATAGCTGTAGACTTTTTGTTGTTTCTTCGTCGTCAAAGGGACAGGCAATGTCTACATTTGAGAGATATATCAAATACCACAGAATGCAATTTCAAAAGCACGATGTTTATGTGATTCAACATTATTTTTAAATAGACGAGCGTGTGACGTAATTACTTCCTCCGGTCATAGATCATGTTTCTTCAAAATAAAAGTAATTTGCAGTGAACGTTACTTAATTGAACGCTTGCTGGGGGGCATTCTTCTTCTTTTTGATTTATTGGTGGATCGCATCCAACTTTTAAGGTGTATGCAACACCACCTACTGTATTGGAGTGTGAGGCCAGTCACGGCCTACCTACATTAAATTATCTTAATTAGTCCTGTACCTCTAAGAAAGTGAAATATAGCCCAAAACACCACTTCCCTCCCCCACTACACCACCCATACCCCAACCCTGTACAGCCTCTCTAACCCTTTCACACAATCTCTCCCTATCTACGTCATACAGTTCACAAAATATCAACACATGCTCCACTCATCACACAGACCTGTTCATGTCTCCTTATCATCCACAACGTACCATTCAAACCTGTGTGCCAAACCCGTAATCTACTCCACACAACTTCCTCTCTCCCACATCCCATACTCCCCACCTATTCCTTTACTGACCGGTGCACGCAATAAAATTACCTCCCCTTACTACTAGCATCCCACTTCCTTTACCAAAGATTGTAATAATGGCCATCAACTCGGCCGCATACACTGATCTAACATTGAAATCTGGGATATACACCCCTGCCCCCACCTTACCACTGACTGGATCCTTTGAACCATCTGTATATATCTTTAAAAAACGAATAAAAACAATTATCTATACATCTCTCCACACACCGTCTCACGTACTCTCCTGCCCTCAATCATGTCCACATCTATACTTGGTTTCGTAAACAGCAACGGCGGAACGTTCCCAATGCAATTGCCGGCCCCATCTCTCTCTTACACAGTCCATATTCTACCACCTTCAGCTCAGTTGTCCACCCATACACCCACTGCTTTCCCTCACTCCTCGCTCCCAGCATTCCCCAGTTGCCGTGACCGCACAATGTCCTTCTGAACTCCCTTTAAACCTCGCACAGTACGCTAATGCAAGTTTGTCCCGCCTTATCCTCAGTGGCAGTTCCCCACTATCCACCTGTAATGCCTTAACAGGTGTCGTCATGAAGGCACCTAAACACAATCTCAGGGCCCTTGACTGTGTCCTATCCTGACGCTGTAGTACTGCTTTGGCTGCTGATCCATATACAAAGCACCCATAATCCAAAGATGACCTGATCAATGGCTGGTACATATACAACAGTGTTTGTCTATCCGACCCTCAATCATATCCTGCCACTACACTTAATTTCAATATGCTCAACATGTCTCTTCCACGTAAGCCTCTCATCAAAACACATACCTAAATACTTAATCTCAGACACCCTACCTATATCCTGACTGTATACTTGCAGCCTAACATCTTTAACCTTCCTCCTAGAATACACCATAAAGCAGGACTTGGCCACAGACATCCTAAACCCCCATGTTAGAGACCAATCTACCAAAACTCCCACAGCTTCTTGCATCTTTCTCATCACATATTTCACATCTCCACCTCTCTTCCATACAGCCCCATCATCAGCAGAAAAGGTCACACCCACTTCCTGTCCCACCTCCTTAAATATGTAATCTTTCATCAGGGTGAACAACACAGAACTAACCACACTTCCCTGAGTACCATCGTCCACTTCAAACCACATTGACAATTCTGACTCCACCCATATGACTTGATCGAACAGGAAGTCCACGATCCAGTTATACAGACGTCCCCCAATGCATTCAATTTGATCAACAACCCTTCCTTCCACATGACATTGTAAGCTTTCTCAATGTCAAAATACACAATACTCATCTCTTTTATTGTCAGGGCCTTGGCTATCTCTGTACTAACTGTCACCAGGGCATCCATGGCAGACATCCCTCTCCTGAACCCACTCTACGCTCATCAAACCCCTGACTTCCAAGAGATAGATCATCCTACTCACTATCATCTTTTCCATCAATTAACACATGTTGGATGTCAGCACGATAGACCTATATCTGCCCGTCGTAGTGGTATCTTTACCTGGTTTTACAAACGGCAACACCATTGCATGTTTCCACACAGCAGGTATCACCCGTCCTCCACACCTTTTTATACAACCCTAACATTGCTTCCAACACACTGTCCGGTGCATGCTTAAACATCACATCTTCTCCAGGAGCAGTCCGCCCGAAGCCCTCCAACGCCCTTGTTATCTCAAACATAGAGAACTCTGCATCCATAGCTCCCCCTGACTCCCCTTTTCTCTTTCAGACATCTCCATACTTCTTTAACTTTCCCCTACATCTCCTCTTACTCTGATCACACAGGTGCTCACAGACATTTCCCCTCGTGGATCAATAAAGTACAAATCTATCTATCTATCTATCTATCTATCTATCTATCTATCTATCTATGAACCGCTGCAAACGCATCATCTGGGACATTTACTTTACTTGATACCGCTGTGACGTTTCCTTCTTTCAACACTGGAATTCCAGCAGTTTTACCCTTCCCATCCCTTTTTCAAACATTTTCCAAACCGCAACAATTTCGGTCCCTCTACCAATAGTAGAGGAAAAATCCCGCCATGCTGCTGGGGGGCTTTTATTCTGAAACCTCAATTTACGCGCATTTACCCCGGAAATAGAACGAAGGTAAATTTCCTGAGTCATGTTGATGTTTATTTCAGTCCAATTTACTGCTTAGTGAGTTGAGCTAGCCATCTTTCATGATGGAGCAAACTGTTTCAAATGTGGAAGTATGTAATTTTGCCTTCACTGGTGAATTTGACAAATTAAAGAAATGCATTTTAACGGATAAATCTCTCGCTTGTAAAACGGACCAGGTAAATGATCATCACTTGAAATGAATTACCAGCTAGTCAGTTAGCTAACTAGCTACATTTGCTGATACATCCACACGTCTCCCGCCTGATTCCTCCGGTCTCCTGTGCTCTTCCCCTCTCCCAGGACCAAAGGACCGCTCTCCACTGGGCCTGCTCGGCTGGACACGTCAAGATCGTTGAGTTTCTGCTGGATCTTGCGGTGGAAGTCAACCTACAAGATGATGTAAATATTGCAAAGTCATTGTCTGCAACATTGGACAATTATATTGACTTGTTTCGTTGCAATAATTTGATAATACATTGATATTGAAAGTACTGTAGATGTTTGATCTATTGAATGTGACCAGTGGCGATTTTAGCATGTAAACACATTGTTTTTTTATTATGCATGCCACATTATTTTTTATTATGCATGCCAGCAAAGTCACTACACAACACTAAACAATACATTAATTGAACTATAACAGTGACAAACGGTGCCCATAAACTGATAGGGCCTACATAAAGCTGTCCCAACAGCAGTCCCAACACCTTACCACTGCTACATCTGGCTATCAGTGGAGCCTTGTCTGGCAGTGAAACAGTCCATTCAGCCTCATTTACTGCCTTAAAAAAATAAAAGAACATGGCTGACTTGCTTAAACAAATGTGGTTTCTAATGACAATTGAGATGTACAAACTGTGGCATAAGGGGACGACAAGCAGATAAGAGGCAATCCGTAATTTCGATTAAGACATTAATGTTCGAGCGACGACAGACATGGTCAATATAACTATTTGTTCAGGACTTTTGAAATGTACAGCGACAGCAGTCAGGACATGGGCCGTTCTTACAGTGTTCACCCAAGTCAGAACCGTAGGATAAATAAAAGGGGCATATAAGCAGACAATGAAAGCTCTTACAATATTCAGACTGTATCACAACCGGCCGTGATTGGGAGTCCCATAGGGCGGCGCACAATTGGCCCAGCGTTGCCCGAGTTTGGCCGGTGTACACCGTCATTGGAAATAAGAATTTGTTCTTAACTGACTTGCCTAGTTAAATAAAGGTTACATAAAAATAAACTATATATATAACAACATAAGACATTTTTTGACTCACATTGTTGTGATGTGCTGGAACGGCACAGCGGTTCATCGTGTGCAAAAAAAAAAAAAGTATATAAATATAAAATATATTTTTTAGTGCTGAAAATGTGGGTCTCAAATACTACAGGTGATTAGTGGACTTGGTTATAAGTATCTTTAGTAGTAGTTTCCCCCTACATGCAAGTCTATTTCTACGGCCTCTGGACCCAAATGATAGAGGAGATGCACTTACTCTAACCGCTGAGCCTCTGGTTCATTCCTGCTCAGGTTGTTACACCCTCTATCACTACATGACTATCCTAGAAGAAGTTACTGTGTCCATCTGAGAGTCATGTCTCATCTCTTGTCCCCAGGCCAGTTGGACTCCCCTCCACATCGCAGCATCTGCAGGCAGAGAGGAGATAGTGAAGTCACTGATAAACAAAGGAGCCCAGCTGAACTCAGTCAACCAGAATGGCTGCACCCCTCTGCACTACGCTGCCTCCAAGGACAGATACGAGGTACACCAACACTGGGTCCATGTCAGAAGGATACTGTTCTGAAGCGATCTGATTTACTCAATACCAAGTGGGTTAGTTAGTTGGCACAGTGGCTATTAGCTCCGCCTTGGGTGAGTGTTGCTAGTTTCCTGCCAGAACCAACTATGTTCCCTGGCTTTGCTACAAAGAACTGTGTAACATGTTATATTGGTTGGGAATGCAAATGGTTGGTCTTCTTCACAGATTGCCCTGCTGCTGTTAGAGAGTGGAGCGGACCCTAATGTCACAGATAAACTGGAGTCTACTCCCCTGCACAGAGCCTCAACCAAGGGCAACTGCCGTCTGATCCAGCTGCTGCTCAAACATAGCGCTTCTACCAACATACAGGACTCTGAGGGAAACACTGCACTGTAAGCATTGGAGTGTGTGTATTGAAGATGCTGTGTTTTACACTGTGCTTAATCTGTCTGCCTGTGTGTGTGTGTTGACGCTGTTTGACACATTTTACACCATGCTAAATATGTGTGTGTGTGTGTGTGTGTGTGTCCCAGCCACCTGGCGTGTGACGAGGAGCGTGTGGAGGCTGCTAAACTCCTGGTGGAGAACGGAGCCAGCATCTACATAGAGAACAAGGAGGAGAAGACTCCATTACAGGTCTCTAAAGGAGGTCTGGCCACACTGCTCCGGAGGATCGTAGAAGGAGGAAGCGTCTGATCCATCAGATCACACACTGAAGATCCAGTCGACCGTGATCTAAAGTGTCTTTCTCTCCTTCATCTGCTCTGGTTTGAGAAAACAGGATAAACTCTGCTATATTACTTTGACCTATCCTCTATATTCCAGTCCAGGGGGGTACTTACTTTCACCAGTCCAGTTATAGATCAGTGTAGATCAAGCTGAAGCGTGTTGGACAATTGAGATGCAGTCTGTATGGCAGCATTTTTGTTGGAGGAAAGAGCTATTCTGACTGGACTGGAGGCATCTCAGACACTGACCATGATGATAATACCCTACAGCTACTTACCAGAGGAATCTATTGTTTGAAACTGTTCTAGAATTTCAGCTTCTTAAACCTTGTTCTTTAAAAGATGTAATAAGTTGGTGTCTTAACAACTTGATTAAATTAATCACCTTGTCTGTTAATATCCAGGCTTATTTAAAACCTGTTTCACTGTCTGAATGTGTAATGGGATTTGGTTGTAATTTCATTGTATTCCTTTGATTCCAAATAAATTGATGATCTGTAAAAAGTTACATTAGATTATATTTTGGTTGTGAATTTAAACGTGTCATAGCGTTTTATAATGTAGTGATTGAGGAGCAGGAACCATGCTTGAAACCAATAATCTTAGTGTGGGGTGAGTGCACTATCCAGTGCCATAAAGGTTCAGACCTCCTGGCATAGACCATAGCACTACCCTCACATACAGCACAAGGAGATTATACTTTTACAACAACAAAGTCCCTTAACCAATGCCACGAGCATCTGTTTTATATAGTCTGAATTAACCCGTTGTCACTGCTTGTCATTTAGGTGATGATTTTCATTCTTCCTAACTAGAAACAAGGCTTCCTCCCATTTCCTCTTGGTCATCTTCAGAGCTCGTTCCAATATATGTATTTATGTAGAGTGCCTCTGTCGTAGATGGCTTCCGAATACTTACCCCGGTCGTTGGTCGCAAACCACTTCGCCGTGGACCACGCGCTGTACAGAGGGCTCAAGTGCGCGCAATAGAACGGGATTTGAAGAAGCTCGTGCGCGCCGCCGCCGGTCAGCAGGTCATAGACATGAGATCCACCGGGTCCTCGGGGAGGTGATGAACGTACCCCGCGAAACCCGAGTTACAATTCCTTGGCGACCTCCAGCTTTGATTGTTCACCACTATCGCACATTTCCCGTAGTTCTCCCTCAAACTGCCACACAACTCTTCAAATATTTCCCCTGAAGGCAGCAGTGAGGAGGCACCGCCAGGGGACACATCATCTCTGACCTCCCGCGTGAATGACGCTCCAGGTGTGTCTGCTGCTCTAGGCGTCCGTTGCCGTGGAGATGTCACGGGTGATCAGACCCTCAGGAACCTCGGTTTCACCGACATAAACTCGGTAGAAGCCCTCTCTCTGCAGCTGTCTGATGTCGCGGATGTCTTATGTCACACTGGATCTCCTGTTCCACATGAACTGCAGAAGGTTATGCAGTTTGAGGCGCATCGTCGGGACTTGTGGTTAGGTCTGGGACAGAGTACGCTTCTGGCGCACATTTACAAGTCCTAAGGTGCGTCATAATATAGCCGATATTTGAGCAGAGGTTCTGTCCCATTAGTTTGTCACCTAAACTTCTTTCCAAAATTGAAAAGGAAAACAATAGGCTTGATTAAATAATCATGATTCAAGGTTCCATGTATTTCCACATTTCAGGCCTATGTAAAAACACGAGTTCTCTATAGGAGTCATGGTGCCCTAATAGCAGCCTCAGCCTGGTCTCATAGACTAGACGTAGCATAGTAAATGTAAATCCGGGACCCTCAAATTTGTTTGATGTTATGTTTGGTAAGACAGACGTTTGCGTAAGGCATAAACTAAAGTAGTGGTGGTTGGTCGGGATGAATGGGTGGGAATATAACGTCTAGCAACCCAAAGGTTGCGTGTTCGAACGTCATCATGGACAACATTAGCATTTCAGCTAATTAGCAACTTTTCAACTACTTACTACTTTTTAGCTACTTTGCAACTACTTAGCAACCCTTTCCCTAACCCTAACTTTAACTCTTTTAGCTAACCCTTCTCCTAACCTTAACCCTTTTAGCTAAACCTTCCCCTAATTTATTTCACCTTTATTTATTGCCAGATTATTTAGGCCCGTTGAGAACAAGTTCTAATTTACAACTGCGACCTGGCCAAGACAAAGCAAAGCAGTGTGACACATGGGATAAACAAACATACAGTCAATAACACAATAGAAAATCTATGTACAGTGTGTGCAAATGTAGTAAGATTAGGAAGGTAGGGCAATAAATAGGCCATAGTGGCAAAATAATTACAAATTAGCATTAACACTGGACTGATAGATGTGCAGATGATGACTGCAAATAGAGATACTGGGGTGCAAATGAGCAAAAATAATAAATACGGGGATGAGGTAGTAGGGTGGGCTATTTACAGATGGGCTATATACAGGTGCAGTGATCGGTAAGCTGCTCTGACAGCTGATGCTTAAAGTTATTGAGGGAGATAGGAACCTCTAGCTTCAATGATTTTTGCAGTCCAGTCATTGGCAGCAGATAACTGGAAGTAATGGCGGCCAAAGGAGGTGTTGGCTTTGGGGATGGACAGTGAAATATACCTGCTGGAGCGCATGCTACGGTTGGGTTTTGCTATGATGACCAGTGAGCTGAGATAAGGCGGGGATTTAGCTAGCAAAGACTTATAGATGACCTGGAGCCAGTGGATTTGGCGATGAATATGTAGTGAGGGCCAGAGAGCATACAGGTCGCAGTGGTGGGTAGTATATGGGGCTTTGATGACAAAACGGATGGCACTGTGATAGACTACATCCAATTTTCTGAGTAGATTGTTGGAGGCTATTTTGTAAAGGACATCGCGGAAGTCATGGATCGGTAGGTAACCTTAACCCTTTATCCTAACTCATTGTAAATAAGAATTTGTTCTCAACTGACTAGCCTAGTTAAATAAAGGTTATATTTAAAATAAAAAAATAAAACATTCGAACTCCTAAACTTAACCCTAACCATTAGCCAAGCTCCCGAGTGGCGCAATGGTAATTTCAGTGCAAGAGGCACAACTACAGTCCCTGGTTCAAATCCAGGCCGTACCACATCCGGCCGTGATTGGGAGTCCCATAGGGCCGTCATTGTAAATAACAATTTGATCTTAATAACTGACTTGCCTGGTTAAATAAACACCTAACTAGAATATGTAACATATCATACATTTTGCAAATTCGTAACATTGTACGTTTAGCAAATTTGTAACATATAATACGAATTGTAATTCTTAACATATCATACGAAATGGGTGATGGACATCCACAAATTAATACATAACATTCAAAGGTAACATAGCATACAAAATTAACATCTCGATTTACTTACATAATAATAGTTTTTATTGCATATATATTTATATAGGGTTTTTGAGCCACGTATTTACAGATTGAATGACAAGTTAACACTTTTTGGCTTGGCTAATTAGCGAGCTGGCTAATATTTTTGTTGGAAAAATGAATCTGGACACAGTACCATCTTTTTTGTTTCACCTGCTGCCAATTCCTGACCTTCTTAGAACATAATTTGAGGAGCCGCCTGAAGCGTGAGAGGAATGGGAGATAGAGAAATACAGCAGTGCTGAGGCAGAATGCTTATAGTGAGGACGACTGACTACTATTCTGAACTTTGTGTGGTGAGCTTTCTGGCACCCAGAGCTGCTGAGGCATCACCCAAGTGGCTGCTACACAGAGTGGACGATCAAATAAGCCTCACCTAGCAAATTAGGAATTACATTTTTTGTTGACCAAATTCGACACTCTCATTGACCTTCATACCAATGCTCAGAGTTGCGCAGCGTTCTAAGGCACTGCATCTCAGTGCTAGAGGCGTTACTACAGACCCTGGTTCGATCCCGGGCTGTATCACAAACGGCCGTGATCAGGAGTCCCGTATGGCGACGCATAATTGGCCACATTTCTCATTTATAATTTCGACTCCAATGTAATGTAAATGCCACGGTCATGTAGTAGTCGGAACTAGGAAACTATGACATTACCGACTTGCCTACCCAGGGGTGTCAAACTCATTCCATGGAGGGCCTAGTGTCTGCACGTTTTTCTTTTTTCCTTTCAAATAAGCCATAGACAACCAGGTGTGGGGTGTTCCTTACTAATTGGTGACCTTAATTCATCAATCAAGTACAAGAGAGAAGCAAAAACCTGCAGACACTTGGCCCTCCGTGGAATAAGTGTGACATGTATGCTAACTGGTTGTAGTTATACACGTGCTCCGTTCAACCATTTAGCAAGTCGGACATTTCCGAGTTTCCTAGTTTTGACTTGAACTAGAACGCAGCAAAAGTGCGCAAGAATACCCCTTCTTCTTCTTCTTCTTCTTCTTCTTCCTTTTTGTTTGGTAGAATACCCCTCCCCATTCCTCCCCTTTTATTCTTCCTACGTCATAAACTATCTATTTCCGCTATGGTGGTCAGGTGGGCTGCGCCTGTACTGGTGCGCAGAGCAACACTTACATTCCAAAACCAGGATCAAATAGTCTGGTCAAAATACTGGTGATCTATATTATTTCGAAAAGAGACAGGCAGCATCCAAGACCTCAGAGGCACTAGTTGACATCCAAGCTTTTCCAAGGTATGTGTATTGGGTATGTCTTTGCGATGCATTTTCACCTGTTATGGTTGACAGCTCGTCGGTCGTATTACTTTACTGTCTATGGCGACCTAGCTCAATATCGATTGATCAAAGTGCACTATAGACATGTAACGTTTTCTTGAACTATGTCCTAAATAATGCGTAATCCCTGACAGCGAGCATCAATGCCCAGCAGATTACTCAACTGTCAAACAGGACAATCGGCACCACATTGCGATCCGCGTCAACATATGTTTATGTGTGGGGCTTTTGTCTCACTATAGACACAAACAAGAGCTTGTGAACTTTCCAGAATTTACGGGGCCGCTCAATAGACCCTCCATGTGTCAATCTGGCTGTTGCGATTGAGTTGGAACAGTGAGTTAGAGTGGAGTTTGAACCAACGACACAGTGCTACTGTCCTCCAGACCCCTTGGTATACACTTTGCACATATGTATGATCAGCCTATTGCTGTCATTCGACCAAGTGGTGCCACACCCATCCATTCATCCATCCATATCTATCCTTTCTGTGCATTGGGATTAAGGTTCAGGTCAGCTCTGGTCAGTAACAAAAGTGCTATGCTGTAGTTGTAGTTATACAATCATGAACAGAGCCAGTTCATAGTCAAGAATATGTTATGCTCAGGGCCCTGTTTATGATGCATCCACATAATGCCTTTTGGAGATGTCAGAGAGCATGGGGATGAGTGGAAACAGACAACTTTCCTAGGACATCATCACATATTTAGTCATGTACATGTCTGTTTTTACACCATTACGCCAAGTGCCAGGTTCATATTAGTGTTACAGTGCAGCCTGCGAAACCTCAAATTCTGAAGCTTGCCTTGCTTGCTGCAATGGGGACGGCAGGTATACAAAAGCTTAAAACCAGTATGGTTGTTTGGTAGCATAGACATAGTAGCCTAATTCTATTCCATAGAAATTATAATTCTATGTAGTAGCCTGGGTGTGTTTCTGCTATAGCCAACGTATCTAGCCTAACGCAAGCAGTGGTGTACTTAAGTAAGTAATTGGGGTATCTGTACTTTTTATATTTTTGACAACCTTGTACTTTTACTTCACTACATTCCTAAAGAAGATAATGTACTTTTTACTCCATACATTTTCCGTGACACCCAAAAGTTACATTTTAAATGCTTAGCAGGACAGAAAATGGTTCAATTCACACACTTATCAAGAGAACATCCCTGGTCATCCCTACTGCCTCTGATCTGGCGGACTCACTAAACACAAAGGTTTTGTTTGTAAATTATGTCTGAGTGTTGGACTGTGCCCCTGGCTATCAATTGTCTGTTTTTCTTAATATAAGGAATTTTAAATTACTTTTACTTTTGATACTTAAATATATTTAAAGTCAAATACTTTAGACTTTTACTCAAGTAGTATTTTACTGGGTGACTTTTACTTGAGTAATTTTCTATTAAGGTATCTTTTCTTTTACTCAAGTATGACAATTGGGTACTTTTTCCACCACTGAACACAAGGAATGTCAACGCTGTACTGTATGTAATTGTTCTAACTGACAGCGGTTCCTGATCCTCCCTGTTGGGGATGTGGTGTGATAGTACCATAACACATAGCATACAGTTAGCCCAACATTGATAAAGCTGGGTATTGATTGTGTTGCAACACACTACTTAGAGAGGGCTGATTGAATCAAATCACAAAGTAGGTGTGGAAAACTGAGCCCAGTGCTCACTTAAAATAAGTGTTCATTACATTTGGCTGTGTTTGTGTAGTTACGTGCTCGCTTTGTGTGTTATGGTCTATGTATTCCTGTGTTGAGCAGGATGGACCGGTAGTGTGAGAGCATATCATATCCTAGAGCTTGTTCCTTCCTCCCCACCCCTCCCATGTAGCAGCCAACGCCTCTGTGCTCACACTCCTACTGTCTTAAAGGCACAGCGTCCCAATATCCATAGCAATGTGCATATTGCCATCTAGTGCCACTTTAGGAAATACATTGTCAAACCTACACATTTACATGGTGTCTATCCAAATTCCTGATAGCTTGCTCACTAGCGCCTCCAGAAATGATTTATATTTTGTATTTTTTTCCAGCTCATCCATCCTAGGCAGCCCAGCCCAGCCCTGTCCCTGTGTCGTGATGTCAGGCCCCGGGATAGACTGTGATCTGGAGTCGGACCACGCAGTAGACTGGTCCATAATGGAAATGCGGCTGGACTCGTTCCGGGGTTCCCCCCTGGCGCAGCAGGTGTCAGCGGAGAGGCTGGCCCGCGCTGGGTTCTATTTCACAGGACAGGCCGACAAGGTGCGCTGCTTCAGCTGCCAGAAGACTGTAGAGAACTGGTGTGGAGGGGATGCACCTGTGGAGAGGCACGCGGAGGTGAGGATGAGAAGGGTGATGATGTGCAAAATGTTCTTCTTTTAAAAAAAAACATGATCTAATATTTCTACCAAATGATCATGCTACTGTTTCAATGTTTTAGGTCTCCCCCACCTGTAAGTTCCTGAGCTGCACCCATCGCTCCAGGGTTAACTCTCTTCAAGGTGCCATGCTGACCAACGAACCCCCCTACAACGAAGATGCCGAGGACATGGAGTTCCGCCTAAGGACGGGAGAGGTGGTGGACGATACCACATACCCCATGGCCCCGCACATGGCCAGCGAAGACTCCCGGCTCAACACCTTTGGCCCGTGGCCCTCCACATCCCCGGTTCGACCTAGAGAGCTAGCCCAGGCAGGGCTTTTCTATCTGGGGGAGAGTGACCGGGTGCAGTGCTTCTACTGTGGAGGGATGCTGGGGGGCTGGGAGGCTGGGGACACGGCGTGGGGGGAGCACTCCAAACACTTCCCCTACTGCTTCTTCATCCTGGGGCATGATGTGGGGAACCTCTCCTCTCAGGGGGGGAGTGAGGTGGGGGAGACCAGGCCACGCCCGGGTCCTCGGGTCCCCATGCAGAGCTTTGAGGAGAGGCTAGGCAGCTTTGCAGGAATCCAGCACCCTATTGACCATGAGTGGCTGGCCAGAGCAGGCTTCTACAACACAGGTGAGACCTAGGAGTGGGGTAGACTAGAACCTTTATCACAGCCAAAGCAATTAACAAATTCAATTCATATTTATTATTGACATTACCCGCTGCTCAATGGTAAAGGGCCAGGGAGGAGTTTATATAGAGGGGACTGGGTATTTAGCCTAAGCAGTGTGTGTGTGTCTGGTTTGATCTTAACCTGTGTGTTTCTGTGTTGGTGCAGGAGCTACAGACCGTGTGATGTGTTTCTGCTGTGGTGGAGGTCTGAAGAACTGGCAGCAGGACGAGGATCCCTGGGAGGAGCACGCCAAACACTATCCTGGGTAAAAACACACACACACACACACACACAGTAGAAAGTAAACAACCATATGCATGCTTCTTCTCCCTGTCACTAACGTTGCGTGTCATGTTTTAATCCAGCTGCAGTTTTCTGCTGGCGGAGAAAGGACAGGAGTTTGTCAGCAGCGTTCAGCTACAAGGTCCTGGCCGGAACAATGCTGTAAGTCTCCAAGACTTCATCCTCCTAACCCTGACCTCTGACCCCTAAACCTGCGGTCAAACATATTGAACTGCACCATATCAAATTCCTTCCTTCTATTGATTTTCCAGGCTTCAAGCCACCTAAATGGATGTTCAAGTCATGAGACAGGTAAACAATCATTTGATGTAACATAAAACATTTTGTGAAGTTGTACTCCTTTAGTATTGTTAGATTATACAAAAGTATTGTTAGATTTTATAAATCTATCTATATATCTCTAGAACAGGCTCAATCTCTTCCCTCTCTGTGCAGAGGTACAGCGGTCAGCCTTGGCCCAGAAGGCGGTAGAGATGGGTCTGGAGCCTGCCCTGGTAGAGAGGACTATACTGGAGAGGATAAGCAGGGCTGGGACAGGCTACTCCACCCTGGAGACTCTGCTGCAGGACTGTTTTAACATAGGCCCTGACAGTGATGCAGAGACACTAGAGAACCATGGTGTGTGTCTCAAAAGGGAACTCTTAGCAATGCTTGCTAGTATCATTATATCAGGGCACTGTTCTATCAAAACTGGTAATGATGTTTACAGTATAAGTCAAATAAGTTCCTGAATTTATTCGACAGGGTTTTGCAATTTGACATTGGCATACTCCAATCAATCACAATAGAATCACAATGCTATTCACACTGTAGGCCTACATGAGGTATGGATATAGAAGTAACAGAATCAAACTGTGTTGGTCAGTATTCTAACTACTTTATTATTCTCGGTTACCAACTGATGTTTCTCCCCTATTTCAGACGAAGATCCCCTTGAGAAGCTACTGAAGCTGCAGAGGGAGAAACAGTGCAAAGTGTGTATGGACAGAGACATCTGCATTGTCTTCATCCCCTGTGGGCACCTGGTCGTCTGCAAGGAGTGTTCCGAGGCCCTTGACAAGTGTCCCATCTGCTGTGGAGCCATCACACAGAAGATCAAGACATACATTTCGTAATATGCAACCTGGTGTCAGGGATTGTATTCAAATAGCGTCTCAGAGTAGGAGTGCTGACCTAGGATCAGGTCCCGTCTCTTACTCATTATGATTTAAAAGGCAAAAGTGATCCTAGATCAGCACTCCTATGAGATGCTTAATGAATGCGGGCCCAGGAGGATAAGACTCTTAAATGGCAATGCTGGTTTACCTTCTCAATGATTTTGTAAACTCATGCTTTCCTACTACAAAATGTACATAAGGAGATTATATTTGAGGAGGACCACTGTAAATATGAATTAGAGAATCATGAAAAGTGTGGGGATTTTATTTTTCAATGATTGTTGTAAAGATAATGACAGACACTTCCTTGTTATGCGATGTATCAGTGAGGCGCACACTATAATACCCAGGAGGCAATGGGCCTCTGAATCTTCATACCAAGATGGGAACTGAAGGTTGAGACTAGATGGAGTACAGCTATGGACTAAAGTGACTTTACGTAGCAGGTTAGGAAAATGTATGTAGCAGGAGAATTAATGTCGCAGGTTAGGAGAATAAGGTAAAGGTTAAAAGGGATAGGGTTAGCTAAAATGCTACCGTTGTCCCGACGTGAGTCGAACATGCAACTTTTTGTCTATAGCTGTACTCCATCTACCCACAGTTCTAATACTTCTGCTGTACAGTACCATGATCTACCATTGCAGCTATTAACAGTGCCTTTTAAAATAGTCTCATTTACTTATTGTGTGTATATTTTCTTTATTCAGACTATCACGCCATTTCCATGTTTTCGTCATATTTCTCTTAATATTAGTTGTTGACTGGGCTTTCCTTATTGGTTTGCAAATCATGTGTTTCTAGTTAGTTTGCAAATGACAGGTTCATGAGGGTTCCCAAACTTATGTTCCTTAGGTCAACTAGTATGCTTTCAGCATTGGACACTTTTATGATTCATTATGTGTGCTCTGTGTGAATAAATAGATGAATTGTAGACTTGGATCAATTCCCTTTATTAAGGTATAACAGCATAACTGATATCCATTTCAATATTTGATTTAGTTCTGGAGGTCACATCTTTAAATCATGTTGTTCTGAAATTAATCTTTCCTTTGCACTTTAGTGCAACTCCTGCTTGACCAAGATTGGAAAATAAATCATGTTTTTACAAATGTGTGTGATTTGTCTTTACTTTTCTGTACTTTCACGTATGCTGCTAACACTGCTAATACTACTAACACTACTAACACTTAGACAAAGAAGCACCGAATAAGATAGTTATGGCAGAGATACTGGTATCTAGATTAGTGACTACCCTCTTGGGTACATGTCAATAGTCTAAAGTGGCTTCCTCTCCTTGTCTGCTTTCCTTCATCCCCACTTTTAGAAAATAACCAGATAGGTGAAAGTCCACAAATAGGTCTCTGTCATTTCTTACACCAGTATTTCCCAACCCTAGTCCTCAATTACCCCCAACAGTAACCCTGGACAAGCACACCTGATTCAAATGATCATCAAGGCCTCAATGAGTTGAATGAGGTGTGTTTGTCAAGGGCTACAACGAAACTGTACTGTTGTGGGAACTTGAGGACCAGGTTTGGGAAATACTGTCTTATACTATATGTGTCTTCAGAATCTGAAACAGTTGTAATAAAAGGAGAGAAGGAAGGGGGAAGATTATTCCTCCCACAATGGGATAATCTCAATTTAATTTCCTTGACTCCAGATTTCCCTTCCCTCTGACCTGGATTTTGAGGAGGTGAGAAAAGAGGACACTAGGAGTCAAGGAAATAGAAATTAGATTTTCTACTATTGAGATGCGGCCAATCCATTGACTGCATGGCCAAAGATAGTACAGTATGAAGATAGGCAGAAACTGCTTCCCCAATAGAAATCCCCGATAACACGTGTAGGCGATGTCATGGCGTTGGCAAGCCATCGGGTCTAACGGTCGTCTCGCGCCAAACTGCGCATGTGCATGCTGTCAAATCAAAGGCACTCCTTCGATATAAAGTTGTTTTTGACAAAAATTAAAATGTGTCAGTTTGTCACTTTCACGAGGTTGGAGTAATAACATGTTCAACTACTTAAGACATTGCCTCGAATCTAGGTTGTGCCTTTAGATTTCGAGAAAAGGAACAACTAAGGAAGAATTCTTCACTTCTCTCATTGACTTCTCAAACCAAGGGCGCCACTTTGGTTTGGGGCATCTAAAGCTTACATGCCTTCTTTATGTAGAACAAAAAGAAAGCAAAAATGCCCACAGTCATCAAGCTAGGTAAGAATTAATTATTAAATATGTTTAAGTGGTTAATAAAACTAAACTAGATCAAAGGTAATTCAATAATAAATATTGTGTTACAACTTTTACCAATAGCCTAACAAATGAACAACTCTTGAAAAAATACAGACTTTTGATTGTCTTTATTAAGACATCCTCAAATTTCAGCCAGACTGACCAGCCAGCCCGAACTGCCTGCACCGCCAGTCTAGTCAATAACTCAACTCTCAACACAATTTCCTTCCTAGTTCACACCTTTAATTGTTTTAAATACCAAGGAAAATGTTTAGAAACAAAAAACAAAACAAAAACCCACACATACACCTTAAATGTACACTCACCGACCACTTCATTAGATACACCTTGCTAGTACCGGGTTGGACCCCCTTTTGCCTTCAGAAGTACCTTAATTCTTCATGGCATAGATCCAACAAGGTGCTGGAAACAGAGATTCTGGTCCATACTGACATTATAGCATCAGTTGCTTCAGATTTGTCGGCTGCACATCCATGATGTGAATCTCCCGTTCCACCACATCCCAAAGGTGCTCTATTGGATTGAGATCTGGTGACTGTGGCGGCCATTTGAGTACAGTGTCATTGTCATGTTCAAGAAACCAGTTTGAGATGATGTGAGCTTTGTGACATGGCGCGTTATCCTGCTGGAAGTAGCCTTTAGAAGATGGGTACATTGTGGTCATAAAGGGATGGACATGGTCAGCAACAATACTCAGGTAGGCTGTGGCGTTTAAACAATACTCAATTGGTACTAAGGGGCCCAAAATGTGCCAAGAAAATAACCCCCACACCATTACACCACCAGCCTGAACAGTTGATACAAGGCAGGATGGATCCATGCTTCCATGTTGTTTACTCCAATTTCTGACCCTTACCATCTGAAAGTCGCAGCAGAAATCGGGACTCATCAGACCAGGCAATGTTTTTCCAATCTTATATTGTCCAATTTTGGAGGGACCGTGAAAATTGTAGCCTCAGTTTCATGTTCTTAGCTTACAGGACTGGCACCCGGTGTGGTCTTCTACTGCTGTAGGCCATCTGCTTCAAGGTTTGACTTGTTGTGCGTTCAGAGATGCTCTTCGGCATACCTTGGTTGTAACGAGTGGTTATTTGAGTTTCTGTTGCCTTTCTATCTGCTCGAACCAGTCTGACCATTCTCCTCTGGCCTCTGCCATCAATAAGGCATTTTCTCCCAGAGAACTGCCGCTCACTGGATATTTTCTCATTTTCTGACCATTCTCTGTAAACCCTAAAGATGGTTGTGCGGGAAAATCCCAGTAGATCAGCATTTTCTGAAATACTCAAACCAGCCCGTCTGGCACCAACAACCATGCCACGTTCAAAATCACTTAAATCACCTTTCTTCCCCATTCTGATGCTTGGTTTGAACTTCAGAAGATTTTCTTGACCATGTCTACAAGCCTAAATGCATTGAGTTGCTGCCACATGATTGGCTGATTAGATATTTGTGTTAACGAGCAGTTGAAAAGGTGTACCTAAGGAAGCAGAAACAGCAAATACTCCAAATAATTAATATCATAGGACTAATAGTACTGTAGAGCTCTTTTTACTTGCACACTATAGCTGGGTCGCCCCATCCTGTCTCTAGGGGTTCACTAGCTTGCAGCACCCCAACCCAACATACCCCACTCAGCTTTAGGATCTTAGTGAAACTTTCATTATTGGTTTCGGGTGTGTTAGGCCAAAGCCAGAGTGACAACCCATAGGACGGCAGACCCCCAGGGCCAGGACTGAGCAGCCCAGCAGCTAGGGATTGCCTAAATAGTTATCTCCCCTGACGTGGGCATGTTTTTAATACAGTTGTACTGCATTCCATATAAGGCATCCAGACCTTGTGAAAGTTGCCCAGTATACCCTTAATCTTGTAATAAATTAAATCTAGTGAAACATAACTTCACAATGGCAATGCATTACTTCGCCGCTATATATGCTTGGATACACCGTTTCTTCAGATAACAGTCTCCAGTATCAACATTTTCAAGCAAACAAAAACCGGGAGAAGGGAGAATCTGTAAAGATATATAGATAGATAGAGATAGATAGGTACTTTATTGATCCCCGGGGGAAAATGTCTTTGTCAAGCAGCTACGAAAAACACAGGGTAGGTACAAAATGCCAGAACGAAATACACAAAAGACAGATACACGATACATGATACGTAGTGCGGCAGTATGAAAAAGTATACAAATACAAGAAGTCTAGAGTGCAAAAAGCTATAAAAAGGCATTGCATAGTATGAGTGAATGACTGAATATGTACACCATACATTGTTATAGAGTGTTAGGTGAAAAAATGATATAATTATTGCAAGTTGATATAAATAAATAAAATTAAAAAATGTGCATGGTTAACTGTAAAGGTCGATGGCAGAGAAAGATACTTAAATAGCTAAATGTGCGACTTATCCAGAGCGACTTAGAGTAGTGAGTGCATACATGTTCATACTGGTACCCCGTGGGAATCGAACCCACAACCGTGGCGTTTCAAACGTCATGCGCTACCGTCTTCACTAATATTCTACAATGTAGAAAATAGTACAAATAAAGAGAAACCCTTAAATGAGTAGGCGTGTCCAAACATTCGACTGGTACTGTATATATAATTTCCAAGTCCAAAAATGGATGTAGCAACTACAGATTGCCACTTTAATTCTATCAAAAGTTTTAGCAATATAAGCCCCACTTTTATTCCATAGGCTTGGGTCCGCACTATGCAGCTGTTGCAAGAGCACATTTTTCACTGGCTGTCCACTGGTTTCAAATACAATAATTGATAAGACAGTTTAAACTTCTTGAATTCAACCATTATTGGGTTCAAATACCCTTACATGTAATCTTTTAATCCCCAACCCTGAGGAGGGATTACTAGAAACTATTAGTTTACCTTCTTATCTGTGGAGTAGAGAACACACAATTTTATGTGACTGAAAATGGGTCAAAATTCTACAAAGATACAGAAAAAAAGGACTTTGTGCATTTCAGGTAAAATAACAACTCAATGTTTATATCCCAGGACAAATTAGCTAGTAACAGCAAACTAGCTTAGCTAAATGTCCATGAATGTTTCATTTGTTTCGAACTGTTCCAAAAGTAATATAGTTTGGACAGAGTTAATTTGGATATTTCAGCCGGGTCTAGACAGCATGTAAAAAAATAACATTGCGGTAGTTGGGACCAGTTCTTGCAGTAGCTGGTGGGAGTCAGACAGAAAGCTAGCGGGAGCGGGATGAAGAAATGCACCATGACAGAGAAGCCTGTAATGTTAGAGCTGTTTACTATTGTCAGTGTGAAAAGTTTGGAATTAGCTAGGGAAACTGACAGATCAATAACGTTGCCATACGGATTAATAAAACTCACATTGCAATGAAAATAATTCAGGCCTAGTGTGAATGAAAAAAAAAATGTAGCTAACAGCTCTCTCTCTTTAGGTACATCAACAGGCTAGACAAGTTAATTTACTTCTGAAACGGGAAAAAACAAAGTCTACAAAACATGTCCGTACAAACAACAGCTAAGAGATATGAGTTGGCAATTATTACTATCTGACAGATAACTAGAGGCTAGAGCTGACCTGGCTGTGGTAGCTACTAGCTAGTGTATCTTATTTATTCACCGCAGTCGAGAGGGGATGAAACATTATCTAACGTTACATGTCAGCTACAATACTAGCTCAGCACTGCGAATTAACACTAGTTTCATTTTTTTCCCAATCAGCCTTCCAGAAGCTTTGCCGTCAAACAGAAAAGCTCCGCGGTGTCGGTTGCGTCCTAAATCCAGCCTGCTGACCATTCCAAACAAGCCTACCCGCATGGTCCTAAAGTACACCGTTGCCATATTTTGAAACCACATTGCATTGATAAAACTGGGGGGGACATGACCCCTGTATCAAACCCCAAAACCTGGCCTGTTTTGTTTTGTTTTGCAAGCGTATCCGGAAGTCTTGCCTCTGGGTTTAGAAACTCTGGCAGGGCCATCCGACCCCCCATATGTCACGTACTTGCTGGTAGCCGACAGCTGCACACCTTGTAAATAACCGCTAGATGTCAGATCAGTCACGGTCACGGGGCACCGGAGGTGTCTCATCTGGCCTATAGGGGGCAGCTGTGCGCCAAGAGTTTTCCTCCCCCCTCATCGTCGAAACAACAAACCCTACTACGGAGCAAGTGGCGGGGTGTGAGAGCGTCCCAAAAACCGCCTCTGACCGCCAGTTTCAAACTCATTCGCGGAAATCGTGGTAATATCAATACAAGAACAGACAACGACCCAACAAAGTAGTGACTCGTTTGGAAATAAATTGAATAACGGGGTAAGTTATAAAATGGCGGAGTGGAATCTCGAAGTTAGTTGGTTTGGAGCAATTTTGTTGGTAGCTAGCTTCGCATGCTAGCTCGCTAGCTAACAGCCAGGCTAGAAGTGCGGAGGCTGTTAACTACGGGAAGTCGTAAGCTAGCCGCTGGCGCTGTAGGCTACTTTCTGTCTAGTTTACCGTGAACCTGTGTTGCGCATACCGGAAAGTAGACCCACTCCACTGAAACGTAGCTAGGCTAATATATAACAAAGTGTTTGTTTACATCCAATATGTTTTTCCGCTGCGGAGTTGACGTTAGGTAGATAACGTATCGGAACTCCCGAGGCAAGATGGAGGACGTAAGGACGATGTGTTTTTATGGAACTGAATGGTTGTATTGTTGCTTCACAAGTGTGTGACACAAACAAGCTAATTTTAGATATTTACACGAACTTTGAGGGCCACGCCGTATTAAATAGCTAGCTAAATAACTGTTTTATTGAGATAAGGCTGGCTATCCGAACTCTGCTAGGAGAGCTAACGTTATGGCTAGTTAGCTAACTAGCAAGGAAACCAACTAGCTAACTTAACAAGATGGAGAATGGTAGCTAACCTGCAGCTATGTTAAGCTAACTACCCAGTCAAGATTGAGATATTCCCCCAAGTGTTTTTGCCTGGTTTAAACTGTAACTAGTTATTTTACAGAAAAGTAGGTACTAGCGTAACTTGAAGGATACAATTTAAACTCTTGGTTTAACGTTAGCCACAGAAGGCAAGTTGTTATTTTCATGTATGTAAAGGCTGACGCTCTGATGACAGTTGTTTAGCTAGGTCTTGGCAAGCCGCGCCGGGCAACCTCTCGCCAGAATACCGGTGTCAATTATTGACAGTGGCCGTCACCGAGCAAGCCCAAGAGCGGCTGTCACACTACCTAGCCAACGGTACCTAGCCTAGTTCCGGATGCTCTCCGTCGGTTATTTCGACGTTGGCATCTATCGTTAATATAGTTTTAACGCGCTTTGTGTTGCCCAGGCACCCGGGTTTGGCGCCACTTTTTCAGTCCCCGTCGTCAAGGCTTCCCGTCTAGTCAACCAGCCAGCGCGAATACTGTCACGCGAATGTCTCCGCTTGTGCGAATAAGAAACACAGCACGTTATGTTGCTTGCTAATGCTATTAGATTTTTTTTTTTTGCAATAGTTGTACAATACACTGCTAGCGAGTAACTGTATTTGACCTAATTTCACACGCATTATTTATGAATTTAGCTAGCGAGATTGGCTGTGTAATTAGATTCAGTCGAATGTCCATTGGAATTGTCGAATGTGTATTGGAAGTCACGCGTTCTAATGGGATAAAGTACTTAGATAGCTAGCATTTTAAAGTTGAGTTTGAATTTCCCATTCCGTACTTATCACTGGTTAATGAGGGTAAAGATTTTATTATATTTAACCTTTATTTAATTAGGCAAGTCAATGCCGCCCCCCCCCCCTCAGAAAAAAACCTGCAATCAAGAACAAACCGGTTACGTACAGACACGAGCAGTTTTATTGTACAGTCAAGTGAAATTAATTTCTCTTTGGTCGTTACAATTCATTTTATGATTGACACCTCTACTGTAATCCTTCATAGTACAGTATGCCCCGACCGTCATTAAGACACACAGGATAGGGTCGTTGCTAGGATCACTTTGGCCTTCTGTAGTGTAACGCCTGTCCTGACGACATACTAGTATTGACAATATTGTTGATTATTTATTTATATATATATATATAACAAATATGATATAATAATTTATATATATATATAAACTATTATGTAATATTTGTTGTTTTCTGTCAGAATTCCTTTTGAGTATCCCACTGTCTCTGCTCCTTGCTGTTTGCCTTGTATATGTCCACGAGTGTTAATACTTTGTTCTGATTGGTTAGGATCTCTAGCAGACACCTTTATATGGCCATGGGGGGGGGGTTGTCTGGAGTGACGTTTCCTGTAAACCAAGGAGCGAGATAGCCAATGAGTGTGACATGAAGGATAGTGCCCGCCCCCTGTTACCATGTGAAGGCATATTTTTTTTTTTTTTAAGAGCCACTGGCTGATACTGAGGCCTGTTCAGGGGGATGCAATGTGTATGTTGTAGAATTTCAGCAGCAGGTTATCATACAACTCCTCTCTCTGCTGCCTTCTCAAAATGTAACCCCTATACCCATGCATTCTCTTCACATTGTTTTCTCCTCCAGGTCCTATGCTACCGTTCCACTGCCTTGTGGATACTGAGGATCTGAAGTCTGTTCTTATTTGAGTTGGATCAGACATGTTAGAGAAATGATAGCCGCACCAGAGTTACCGTCAGAGTTCCACTATCCTCAGTAAGTGGCTACTTCCATGGTGTGTGTGTGTGTGTGTCAACCGGCATGCATCAGATTGTTTCTAATGTGTGTGTGTTTTTGCCAGGGATTCGGACACCCGTTTCTCCTCAGACACAGACTTCTCCGAGGCTCCTGATGTCAGTATCAACCCAACCAAAGGAAAGGTACAACTAGGCCTCCTCTTCCTCAAGCTATACACCACATAATACTATAACCTCTTCCTCAAGCTATACACCACAACATAATACTATAACTTCTTCCTCAAGCTATTCATAGGTTGCATCTCTGTCACTTGGTCTCGTAATGCGATTTTTATGAATAGTCTCAAACCGTCCTCAAACGGTATCGCCATGGTGGTGCCCTAAAGTGGTGATAAAGCCCAGTCATTCTGGACGGAGGCAAACTACTGTTTAGTCTAAATTAAAATATACATTGGTTAAATATTTATAAGGAAACAACTTTGCCAGCGTTATCACGTTGTCAAATTTACTTTAGAGAGCCATTAGCTAGCAAAGTTTGTAAAAAAATGGCTAGCAATGCTAACGTTAGCGAGCTCAAATCCGATGGCTTCCCCTCAATGTTAGCCAGCTAGTCAATCTGATGCCATCAAAAAGGTTTTATTTTCCCCCTCATTGTTTTTCCAAGCCACTGTAATGCACTTTTGATTAAATCTTCATCAGCGCTCTTTGACGATGCATTGAGTAGAATTCTCAGTCGGCATTAGTCCAAATCGATCGTTAAAAGTAATATTGTGACAAAACATGCAACCCATCAATACACACCATAACATAATATTCACCTCATCCTCAAGCTACTGTATATGCACCAAGCCATATTATTAAGCATTATGCTGCTTACACCTTTATTTACTTATCTCTTCTCTCTTTCTCTCCCTCCATCCCTCCGTCCCAGGGGGGGAAGAAGGGGAAGAAGGCGGCAGGAGAGAAGGGGAAGGGAGGAAAGGGAGTGGGGGGAGCAGGGAGGTTGAACGGCCACTACCAGGAGAATGGCATGGAGAACCTGATGCTGTTCGAGGTCGTCAAGATGGGCAAAAGCGCCATGCAGGTCAGTGTGTGTGTGTGTGTGTAACACTTACACTGTGTGTATACACTACATGACTAACAGTATGTGGACACCGGCTTGTCCAACATCTCATTTCAAAATCATGGGCATTAATATTGAGTTGGTCCCCCCTTTGCTGCTGTAACAGCCTCCACTCTTCTGGGAAGGCTTTCCACTAGATGTTGGAACATTTCTAAGGGGACTTGTTTCCGTTCAGCCACACAAGCATTAGTGAGGTCGGGGACCAATGTTGGGCAATTAGTCGTTCCAAATGCGCCAAGCTTTACACCACTCCAGCCGACACTTGGCATTGTGCATGGTGATCTTAGTCATGTGTGCGGCTGCTCTGCCATTTCCACTTCACAATAACAGCACTTAGTCGACCGGTGTAGCTCTAGCAGGGCAGAAATTTGACAAACTGACTTGTTGGAAAGGTAGCATCCTATGACGGTGCAACGTTGAAAGTCGCCGAGCTCTTCAGTAAGGCCATTCTATATATATATATATATATATATATATATATATATATATATATATATATATATATATATATATATATATATATATATATATATATATATATATGGACACCTCTTCAAATTAGTGGATCCCGCTATTTCAGCCACAGCTGACTGGTGTATAAAATCGAGCACACAGCCATGTAATCTCCATTGACAAACATTGGCAGTAGAATGGCCTTACTGAAGAGCTCGGCGACTTTCAACGTTGCACCGCCATAGGATGCTACCTTTCCAACAAGTCAGTTTGTCAAATTTCTGCCCTGCTAGAGCTACACCGGTCGTGTATAACATTTTAAGTGTGTGAAACACTTAGTGTATATGTGAGCCTACACACAGAAGTGGATTGGGCCTTTAACAGGCAAATTGTTTATTTGTTTATCAACAGTTCTAATGACAAGATCAGCTATATTAGAGTTGAACCACAGTGACTGTATTGTAGTTCTCTTTATTGTCTGACCCTGCTGTTGTTTGTCCCGGCTCCAGTCTGTGGTGGATGACTGGATCGAGGCGTATAAAACCGACAGGGACGTGGCTCTGCTAGACCTGATCAACTTCTTCATCCAGTGTTCTGGCTGTAAAGGAGTGGTCAGTGGAGAGATGTTCCGGAACATGCAGAACTCTGAGATCATTAGGAGGATGACAGAGGAGTTTGATGAGGTACGTTGTGCGTGTGAGACGTAGTAGGTGCATCATGCTGGGTTAAAGTTTAGTCTGTCACCTGAAATGTACCAGTTGATTGATTCAGTTTTAGATGTCATTACCCTCTCTTTGAGTTCCACGCAGCAGTGAACCCATAACTCCCATAAACATTCTTTCTCTCTCTCCACCCCCTCCTGGCCCTCTGTAGGACAGCGGAGACTATCCTCTAACCATGGCAGGTCCACTGTGGAAGAAGTTTAAGGGTAGTTTCTGTGAGTTCATTGCTGTGTTGGTGAGACAGTGTCAGTACAGCATCATCTATGATGAGTACCTCATGGACACGGTCATATCGCTTCTCACTGGACTGTCCGACTCACAGGTCCGAGCCTTCCGGCACACCAGCACACTGGCAGGTAAGAGAGCAAGTCGGTGAGGTGGCAGGATATGTCTGTCTGGATTGGTTGGTTATTTCCCTCTTCCCTGGGCACACGTATGCTGATTAACTGTGTGTGTGTAGCCATGAAACTGATGACCGCCCTGGTGAATGTAGCTCTGAACCTGAGCATCAACATGGACAACACCCAGCGGCAGTACGAGACCGAGAGAAACAAGATGGTCGCCAAGAGAGCCAACGACCGGCTGGAGCTACTGCTGCAGAAACGCAAAGAGGTGAGAGGGATACGGTCAGGGTTAGGCTCCTCCTGGGTTAGGGGTCAGTGTTGGGAACTGGGTAAGGCTTCTTGGGCCTTTGGTTTACGGTTAGTTTGGCTCACGTTTTCCTTACGGTTGACTGCTCTCACTGCTTCTTAGAACCTGCTATATAAAACACTCTCTCTGCACAGACACGTTACCCAGGTGCAGGAGCCTCACGAGAGTTGTTTTCCAATTAGAAGATGTATTTCATTTAGAGCTTAGGATGCTTGAAGACCTGTCTGAGAAGCATAACCAGCCAGTCAACCTGCAGTCAGACTGAGTCAAGGGAGGTTCTTCCACTAGGCATTAGGCCCTGTGGTTGAGCTGGCATCAATGGCTGTGTCCTGGCTTACATAACACTATGTCCTACTGGGCTTTCATCTGCCAGCTCCTACTACTACAACCACGGCAGAATAACATTAAGCACTTCTAGCTCCTCCTACTACAACCACCCCAGAACAACTTTATTCGGTGTAATTATACACCTCAATGCCTTCATAACTATACTAGCTGTCTCTTCTGTAATGTTTGGTTGTCATGGTGATGAACCCTGATCAAAATGTTTTCTTACTGAGTTCTTCTAATTTCAGCTTCAAGAAAACCAGGACGAAATTGAAAACATGATGAATGCTATATTCAAGGGTGTGTTTGTACACCGATATCGGTATGTGGCCTGTCCATTGTTTCCATCATAGTAATGATCATAGATGTATTGATGTATTTAATTTGAGATGTTATCACCTCTGTGTAGAGGATGTGATGAAGGTTGTGTGTTGTATTGCAGTGATGCCATTGCAGAGATCAGAGCTATCACTATAGAAGAGATTGGAATGTGGATGAAGCTGTACAGCGACGCCTTCCTCAACGACAGCTACCTGAAATACGTAGGCTGGACCATGCACGACAAGGTGAGGGCGAGAGAGAGAGAGAGTGTGTGCGTTGTCAGCAAGGTGTTGTTTGAGTTAGGAGTGTGTGCAATTTTAACGAGTTTGTGTGTGTGTTAGAAGTGTATGTAATTCAAACGTGTGTGTGTTTTTAGCAAGGCGAGGTGCGTCTGAAGTGTCTGACAGCGCTGCAGGGTCTCTACTACAACAGAGAACTGAACACCAGACTGGAACTGTTCACCAGCCGCTTCAAGGTCAGCATGCCACCTGGTGGACACATCAATACACTACAACGAGTTACCTCAAGGATCAACTTTCATAACAAATGACATTTAGCAGACTTTTATCCAAAGCGACTTACAGTAGTGCGTTTATGCATTTTCATATGCGCGGCACCAGCGGTTTTGAGTAAGGTATTTCCTGGCTAAACCACTACTATGCCCTGTTGATTTTGAGTAGAGGTATTTCAGCTAAATCTGAAGTCTTTGTCATTAATTTTCTCTCTTCACAGGATCGCATTGTCTCCATGACTTTGGACAAGGAGTATGATGTTGCAGTACAAGCAATAAAACTGCTCACACTGGTACTACAGTAAGTTGCTAGAGTTCAGCTATCATTGTTTAATGTGTACTGTGTGTGTGTTACAGTAGTACAGATGAAGTACTGAGCCCGGAGGACTATGTATGATGTGTGTATTACAGTAGTACAGATGAAGTACTGAGCCCGGAGGACTGTGAGAGCGTCTATCACCTGGTCTACTCCGCCCACCGACCGGTCGCCATAGCAGCCGGGGAGTTCCTCTTCAAGAAGTAGGATTTGTTTATTTAATGTTTAATCCATTGTCACACATTCTTTTATCATGTTTTTCTTTTAAGTCCTATCAATAATGTCAAGATATTGTCCTTCAAAATGCCATGTTAGGTGATTAGGCCTGGCTCGCAGTCTGCGATCCAATTCATCCTTAAGGTTTTCGATGGGGTTGAGGTCAGGGCTCTGTGCAGGCCAGTCAAGTTCTTCCACGTAGATCTCGACAAACCATTTCTGTATGGACCTCGCTTTGTGCCTGAGGGCATTGTCATGCTGAAACAGGAAAGGGCCTACCCCCCAAACTGTTGTCAAAAAATGGCATTGAATGCTGTAGCGTTAAGATTTCCCTTCCCTTGTACTAAGGGGCCTAGCCCGAACTATGAAAAACAACCCCAGACCATTATTTCTTCACCAAACTTTACAGTTGGCACTATGCATTGGGTCAGGTAGTGTTCTCCTGGCATCAGTCAAACCCAGGACTGCCAGATGGTGAAGCCTGATACACCACTCCAGTGGATGCTTTGGAATTTTAGTAGGATCCCCATTAACTGTTGCAAAAGCAGCTACTCTTCCTGGGGTCCACACAAAATATTAAACATGACATAATACAGAACATTAGTAGACAAGGACAGAACTATATATTTTTTTTTTAAGGCACACGTATCCTACATATCAGTACATGCACACAAAGTATCTAGATCATATAGGGGAGAGGCGTTGTGTCATGAGGTGTTGCTTTATCTGTTTTTTGAAACCAGGTTTGCTGTTCATTTGAGCAATATGAGATGAAAGGGAATTACATACAATAATGACTCTATATAATACTGTACACTTTCTTGAATTTGTTCTGGATTTGGGGACTGTGAAAAGACCCCTGGTGGCATGTCTGCTGGGGTAAGTGTGTGTGTCAGAGCTGTGTGTAAGTTGACCATGCAAACAATTTGGTATTTTCCACACATAGTTTCTTATAGAACGAAGTGATGCAGTCAGTCTCTCCTCAACTTTTAGCCAAGAGAGACTGGCATGCATGTGTGGAAATGATTTACAATGGAGAGCAAGATGTGCCACTCTGTTCTGGGCCAGCTGCAGCTTAACTAAAAAAGCAGAGCAGTTCTTTATAAAGGAAAGACCTCTCCCCATCTTTACAACCATCTATATGCTTGGCGTTGCGTGTGTTGGTCTTAGACTTGTGTGCAGCTACTTGGCCATGGAAAGTTCTTCGAAAGTTATTGTGCTTACGTTGCTTCCAGAGGCAGTTTGGAACTCGGTAGTAAGTATTGCAACCGAGGACAGACAATTTTTACACGCTTCAGTACTCAATAGTCCCGTTCTGTGAGCTTGTGTGGCCTACCACTTCGCGGCTAAGCAGTTGTTGCTCCTAGACGTTTCCACTTCACAATAACAGGACTTGCAGCTTTAGCAGGGCAGAAATGTAACTGACTTGTTGGAAAAGTGGAATCCGATTACGGTGGCACGTTTTAAAGTCACTGAGCTCAGTAAGGCCATTCTACTGCCCATGTTTGTCTATGGAGATTGCATGGCGGTGTGCTCGATTTTTATACACCTGCCAGCAACGGGTGTGGCTGAAATAACCGAATCCAATAATTTGAAGGGGTGTCCACATACTTTTGCAGATATATTGTAATTTGATATAGTTTTCTAGATCTACTACTAGTGACTCGTCTCTCTTCAGACTGTTCAGTACGCGGGAGCCAGAAGAGGAGGGCGCCCCCAAGAGGAGAGGAAGACAAAGCCCCAACGCCAACCTCATCAAAACGACAGTTTTCTTCTTCCTGGAGAGCGAGGTACACACAAACACTGCTATACACACACACACACACACCGCTCTGACCATGTCTCTGTCTGTACCTCCATGAACATGCTGCATACTTACAATCCACTCACCCACACCCTTACCCTGGCTGTCTCTCTGTGTGTATCTTAGCTCCATGAGCATGCAGCGTACCTGGTGGACTCTCTGTGGGAGAGTGGAGCAGACCTGCTGAAGGACTGGGAGTGTATGACCAGCCTGCTACTGGATGACCCTGTGCCAGGGGAGGAAGGTATGATCTCTAACCTCTGACCTCTGACCCATAATCCCTATACCTGGCCTCTAATGTGTTTGTGTGTGTGTGTGTAGCCCTGACAGACAGACAGGAGACGGCTCTCATAGAGATAATGCTGTGTACGGTGCGCCAGGCTGCAGAGTGCCACCCGCCCATAGGCCGCGGAACTGGGAAGAGGGTGAGACACTTTAGACTGGTCAGAGAAACGGCATCTCTCTCTCGCTCTCAATTCAAAGGGCTTTATTGGCATGGTAAACATATATGTTTACAAGTGAAGTAGATTATAAACAAAAGTGAAATTAACAATACAAATTAACAGTAAACATTATACTCACAAAAGTTCCAAAAGAATAAAGACATTTCACATGTCATGTCTATATACAGTGTTGTAACTAAGTGCAAGTAGTTAAAGTACAAAAGGGAAAATAAATAAGCATATACAACACAATTAGACCCAACCACATCATGAGAAAAGAAAGAATTACTTGACACATTGGAAAGAATTAACAAGAAAACAGAGCAAACTAGAATGCTATTTGGCCCTAAACAGAGAGTACACAGTGGCAGAATACCTGACCACTGTGACTGACTCAAAATTAAGGAAAGCTTTGACTATGTACAGACTCAGTGAGCATAGCCTTGCTATTGAGAAAGGCCGCTGTAGGCAGACCTGGCTCTCAAGAGAAGACGGGCTATGTGCCCACTGCCCACAAAATGTGGTGGAAACTGAGCTGCACTTCCTAACCTCCTGCCAAATGCATAACCATATTAGAGACACATATTTCCTTCAGATTACACAGATCCACAAAGAATTTGAAAACAAATCCTATTTGGATTAACTCTCATATCTACTGGGTGAAATACCACAGTGTGCCATCACAGCAACAAGATTTGTGACCTGTTGCCTCAAGAAAAGGGCAACCAGGGAAGATTTGCACATTGTTACAACACTATATAGACATATGACATTTCAAATGTCTTTATTCTTTTGGAACTTCTGAGTGTAATGTTTATTGGTTATTTCACTTTTGTTTACCATCTACAGTGCTTTGCAAAAGTATTCATCCCCCTTGGCGTTTTTTCCTGGTGAAGTGAAATGAAAAAAAATAACTTATTTCAAAAAATGCAATAAAACGGAAAAGTGGTGCATGAATATGTATTCACCCCCTTTGCTATGAAACCCCTAAATAAGATCTCATGCAACCAATTACCTTCAGAAGTCACATAATTAGTTAGATTTCACACAGGTGGACTTTATTTAAGTGCCACAGTATCAGTCACACCACTAAGCACGGGGCACCACCAAGCAAGCGGCACCATGAAGACAAAGGAGCTCTCCAATCAGATGAGGGACAAAGTTGTGTTGAAGTACAGATCAGGGTTGGGTTATAAAAAAATATCCCACACTTTGAACATCCCACGGAGCACCATTTAAATTCATTATTAAAAAATTGAAAGAATATAGCACCACAACAAACCTGCCAATAGAGGGCCGCCCACCAAAACTCACAGACCAGGCAAGGAGGGCATTAATCAGAGAGACTAAAGATAACCCTGAAGGAGCTGCAAAGCTCCACAGCAGAGATTGGAGTATCTGTCCATAGGACCGCTTTAAGCCTTACACTCCAAAGAGCTGGGCTTTACGGAAGAGTGGCCAGAATAGTTATGCACGCTCAAGTTTTCTGTTTTTTTTTCTTCTTATTTCTTGATTGTTTCATAATAACAAATATTTTGCATCTTCAAAGTGGTAGGCATGTTGTGTAAACCAAAGGATACAAACCTCCAAAAAAATCCATAATTCCAGGTTGTAAGGCAACAAAAATAGGAAAAATGCCAAGGGGGATGAATACTTTTGCAAGCCACTGTACTTCACTTGCTTTGGCAATGTTAACATCTGTTTCCCATGCCACCCCAGGTGATGACAGCGAAGGAGAAGAAGACCCAGCTAGATGACAGGACCAGAATGACAGAGCTGTTTGCTGTTTCATTACCCCCTCTGCTGGCCAAGGTAGGACACTACACCTTCACCCTCTAATAAACCTGTGTTCTGTGTGGTTCTAGTCGGTTTCCCCTGCCTGCGGTACTGTGGTTCTAGTCTGTTTCCTCTCTTTGTTTCAGTACTCGATAGATTCAGAAAAGGTGACCAACCTGCTGCAGCTCCCTCAGTTCTTTGACCTGGATATCTACACCACAGGACGACTGGAGAAGGTCTAACCCCAACCCTACACTATGGTCTAATTCAAACTCTAACCCCAACCCTACACTAACCTGTTCAATATCAAATGCATAACACTGCAAGACATCTCTAAAACATATTTCCCGGCTCCCTCTCTCTCTTCTAGCACTTGGAGGCGTTGCTGCGTCAGATCAGGGAGATAGTGGAGAAGCACACAGACACAGAGGTGCTGGAGGCGTGCTCTAAGACCTACCACGCTCTCTGCAACGAGGAGTTCACCATCTTTAACAGAGTAGACATCGCCAGGTCACAGCTGCTCGACGAAATGGTGGACAAATTCAACACACTGCTGGAAGACTTCTTACAAGAGGTGAGAGGAGGGGGATGGAGGGGGAGGGATGAAGGGAGTAAAATAGATAGATAGGTAGGTAGGTACTTTATGTACAACTGTAGATTAATATGTATATACTTCCCTGAATGAATTAGTGCTGAATTAATAAGTCCTGAGTGAATGAGTGATTACAGACCAGAAAGTTACTCACGGATGGATGGATGCCTAATTGTTAAACTAGGTCTTAACACCCCAACAGTTCCAGGTCTATGTTGCCGACGGCACGGCACCCAGGTGAGGCATTAAACGGGTTAATAGCCGCCGGCAGGAAGGACGTCCTGTAGCGCTCTCTGGCACACCGTGGTGGGATCAGTCTGTGACTGAAGGTGCTCCTCTGCATCATAACCATGGCAGGCAGAGGGTGGGTGACGTTGTCCATGATGTCTAGCAGTTCCTGGATCCTTCTCTCCGCCACCTCCTCTAGAGTGTCAAGGCTAATCAACAGAGCTAGCCTTACTGATCAGCTTATTTACCCGAGAAGCATCACCAGCCTTTATGTTGGCGCCCCAGCACACCACTGCAAAAAAACAGACTGGTAGAAGGTATGCAGTAGTTTACTACACACGTTAAAGGACCTGAGCCTCTTCAGAAAGTAGAGTAGGCTCTGGCCCTTTTTGTACAGGGCCCCGGTGTTACCAGCCAATTCCAGCCTGCTGTCCATATGGACTCCCAGGAACTTGTATGAACCAACCATTTCCACATACATCCCCTGGATAGGGACTTCAGTCGGTTGGGCCTTGGTTCTCCTGAAGTCCACAACCATCTCCTTTGTTTTGCGGATGTTGAGCTGAAGGTGGTTCTGCTCACACCACACCACAAAGTCATTGGTTGTGCTCCTGTACTCCTCCTGCCCACCCCTAATGCTCTCTATAATTGCGCTGTCATCCGAGAACTTCTGCAGAACTTCTGCAGGTGGCATGTTTCAGAGTTGTATGAGGTGTAGAGGGTGAACAGGAAGGGGGACAGGACCGTTCCCTGGGAGAAGGGAAGGGAGAATTAACTGGTGGACATTCAACAGACTGTTAATGGACTTTCTACAAGGCCGGAGAGGAGGAGAAAGCTGTTTAGGTCCGTTTCGACCACCGTCTATTCCGTTTACATCAAATAGGGGGAGTGGCCCAGTTTGTGTGTAGTTGCTACTGACACTGATCTCTCTGTGTTCAGGGTGAAGAGCCTGATGAAGATGATGCTTACCAGGTCCTGTCTACTCTCAAGAGAATCACGGCCTTCCACAAGTAAAGAACACCTCTCTAACCTCTCACTCTCTCACTCACTCACTCTCTCACTCTCTCACTCTCTCACTCTCTCACTCTCTCACTCTCTCACTCTCTCACTCACTCACTCACTCACTCACTCACTGGTTCCTGATGATCTTAACTCTCTCCCTCAGTGCCCATGACCTCTCCCAGTGGGATCTATTCAGCAGTAACTTCAAGCTGCTTAACACGGGCATTGAGAACGGAGACATGCCAGAGCAGATAGTGGTCCATGCTCTACAGTGTACCCACTATGTCATCCTGTGGCACCTGGCCAAGGTCTCAGAGAGCAGCCACAGAAAGGTATGTAACTCACCTTTCACCTGGCTGGCATCTCAGAGCCTTTCATTCATTTGGGTATTATTTGGTAGCTAGGAAATGGCATTGGGGAGTTACTCAAGGTTTATACAGCAAGTCTTTTGATGGTTCAGTCGTGTATGTAATCTAGCAAGATGTGTTTTGATCACTTAATATTGTTTTGTAGGAGGGTGGGTGTGTGCATTGATCATGTGCTAATGTTGTTGTAGGAGGACATGGTGAGCCTCAGGAAACAGATGAGGATGTTCTGTCTGATGTGTCAACGTTACCTCACCAACGTCAACACAACCGTCAAGGAACAGGTACTGTCTTATATCTGCTATTCACATCCTAGTGATTTTGAATCGGGTTATTTTCAAATATGAAATTCTCAGAATCCCCTTTGAGATGAGGACGATGTGGCCATGAAGGCAGAACACTGATAACCAACTCTCCATCTTTTTCTCTCGCTCTCTCTTGCCTCCCCGCAAGGCGTTCACTATCCTGTGTGATGTGCTGCTAGTCTTCAGTCACCAGATGATATCAGGAGGCAGAGAACAGTTGGAGCCTCTGGTCTACAGTCCTGATGACTCTCTGCAGACAGAACTACTGTCCTTCATACTGCACCATGTCTTTATAGACCAGGACGATGACAACGGCAGCACTGGTACACACACACACACACCGCTACACACTTTCCCAGTAGGATTGCTTATTTGCGCTTGAAAATGGATCTTTTTTGGCCATGGCTAACCAACAAGACCCTGCTAAAGGAATTACATTACTGTCTAGCCCTGTGACTGTCTGTGCTGTGTGTACCTGGCTATGGGTCGTGTGTACCTGGCTATGGGCCGTGTGTACCTGGATATGGGCCGTGTGTACCTGGATATGGGCCGTGTGTACCTGGATATGGGCCGTGTGTACCTGGTTCTAACTTTTTTTTTTTTTAAATGGTCAGCGAGATAGAAGCTCCCCTTAAGAGCTCTATGACTGGCTGTGTAACTATCTGTTGTATCTCTCTATAGATGGCCAACAGGATGACGAGGCAGCGAAGATAGAAGCTCTTCATAAGAGACGTAACCTCCTGGCGGCCTACTGTAAACTCATCATCTATAACGTAGTAGAGATGAACACTGGAGCTGACATTTTTAAACAGTACATGAGGGTAAGAATGGTCTCCTACCTTTTAAATACCTGTCTGTTACACCGACATCTTTAAACACTTCATGAAGGTATGAATGGTGAAACACACCTGTCTGTCTTTACACAGTTACCATAGAACTAGAATCCATAGAAAAGACTTGGAACCTCTAACCCTGGCATTTTGACTGAAAAACTCATGGGTACACTCGCAGTGGTTGTCAGTCCACACATTGCTGCTTGGTTGTCAGTCCACACATTGCTGCTTGGTTGCAAAGTATCAGAAGTCCTGTTTAGTTTCCTGTAAGAGACTGACTTGTGGCTGAACTCTCTTCCTCTCTAGTATTATAATGACTATGGTGACATCATCAAGGAGACTATGTCTAAGACCAGACAGATAGACAAGATCCAATGTGCCAAGACCCTCATCCTCAGTCTGCAACAGGTAGGTCACACACACACACACACACACACACACACACACACACACACACACACACACACACACAGTCTTGTACAGCTAACCTTGTGGGGCAAAATCCTATTTACTCTAAACCTAGCTCCTAACCCTAATGCTAACCCTACCACTAATTTAAACCTTAAACCTAAACCCCTTAGAAATAGCATTTGACCTAATGGGGACCAACAAAATGTCCCACAAGAATAAACACGTCCACACACACACAACCCTCATTCTCAGTGTTCAACAGAGGGGTTATACAGCAGAGTACACACAGTTGTAGCTTTATTCCAGATCTCCAGACCACAGGCCAGACTTTATGGAACAAATCAGATTGAAAGAACCATCTCTTTATTCCACATGTGTTCACCCATCCCTCTCTTCTCTCTCCAGTTGTTCAATGAGATGATGTCAGAGTTGGGAACAGGTTTTGACCGCTCGTCCTCAGCGTTCTGTGGGATCAAGGAGTTGGCCAGACGCTTCTCTCTCACCTTCGGTCTGGACCAGGTCAAAACACGAGATGCTATCGCCATGCTCCACAAGTCAGTATCCTCTTCTGATCTCTTCCTCTTCATATCTTTATTGTACATCAGACTTAAATAACCAGCACATAAGAAATACTCCAGCTTTTTAATGTTTAAAACTATTGAACATGCTGTACATAAGACTAGTTCATGTATGTATCTACATGTACTGCTAGACATTTTTCTGAACTAAAATTGTTGTACCCCTCTCCCCACTCTCCTTACCTCTCCCACCCCCTCCCTCCTTCCAGGGATGGTATTGAGTTTGCGTTTAAGGAGCCCAGTCCCCAGGGTGAGGGCAACCCTCCTCTTCATCTGGCCTTCCTAGACATCCTCTCTGAGTTCTCCTCCAAACTAATGAGGCAGGACAAGAGAACAGTGTAAGTACACACATCTCTACCTCTCGTAATCAGACACATGTACCTGTCTCTGTGATAACTGATGTTTAAGTGATGACTAGTATGATATGTCATGAACCATGTACATGCGTGTAAGAGTTGTGTGTGTGTGTGTACTGAACAAAAATATAAACGCAACAATTTCAACTATTTTACTGAGTCACAGTTCATATAAGTCAATTGAAATAAAATAATTAGGCCCTAATCTATGGATTTCACATGACTGTGCTGGAGCGCAGCTATGGGTAGGCCTGGGATGGCGTAGGCCCATCCACTTGGGAGCCAGGCCCACCCACTGGGAAGCTAAGCACAGCCAATCTGAGTTTTCCCCGCAAAAGGGCTTTATTACAGACAGAAATACTCTTCAGTTTCATCAGCTGTCTGGGTGGCTGGTCTCAAACGATCCCGCAGGTGAAGAAGTTGGATGTGGAGGTCCTGGTGGGGTGGTTACTCGTAGTCTGCGGTTGTGAGGCCGATTGGACGAACTTCCAAATTCTCTAAAACAACATTGGAGGCAGCTTTTGTTCGAGAAATTCAATTATCTGGCAACAGCTCTGGTGGACATTCCTGCAGTCAGCATGCCAATTACACGCTCCCTCAACTTGAGACATCTGTGGCACATTTTAGTGGCATTTTATTGTCCCAAGCACTAGGTGCACCTGTGTAATGATCATATTGTTTAATCAGCTTCTTGATATGCCACAGTTGTAAACACATTTGTGCACAAAATTTGAGAGAAATAAGCTTTTTGTTCGGGGATCTTTTTATTTCAGCTCATGAAACATGGGACCAACACAACTATATGTTGTGTTTATATTTTTGATAAGTATACGTGTGTGTAACATCTCTCCTCTCTCCCCTGTAGTCACATGTATCTGGAGAGGTTCATGACCTTCCAGATGGCCCTCCAGAGAGAGGACTGCTGGCTGCCGCTCATCTCCTACAGGAACTCCCTCCAGGCTGGCGGGGATGATGACACCATGTCTGTGGTCTCTGGCTACTCCTCCAGAGGTTCATCAGTCAGATCCAAGAAGACCAAGGCTGCTACTCCCACCGTTGCTGCAGCCAAGAGGAAACTCCCTGAAGGTAGCTACCAGGGTCTAGAAGTCAGACTGTGGTCACGACATTGTCACGCTAGAGAGGACAAAGTATTGATATCTGTCCCAGTCTGAGGTAAACTCCTACTGTAAACGGTTTTACCCCTGGTAGGTAGATGATGTAGGCTCTATGGCTGTGTGTAGGGGTGTGTGTTTAACGGTGGTGTGTTCTCTCTAGCTGAGGAGAGCAGTAGTGGCAGTATAGATGTGTCGTGGCAGCACCAGACCATGCAGACTCCAGTAATGATGCCCTCACCCCACCTCACCTCTACCATGATGAGAGGACCAGGGGACATGAGGGATGAGGCCAAACGGGGGAGAGACGACAACTACATGGGAGTGTACGCCCTCCCCTCAGACTCCCAGCAGCAGCCTCACCCACACACACTCCCCCAGACCCCACAACTCCACCAGACACCCATCGACTACAAGTAAGATTCTCTTTCTCTCCGTGTCGGTCTCGCTTTCTCTCTATTTTGACATGTACCTACCTGAACCACCAGTGTGGTTGTCTGACTTATTGTCTGTGTGTTTGTAGTACCCAGGTGACGTGGATGCTGGCTCAGAGGCAGCAGGAAGAGGTTCGTCAGCAGCAGGAGAGAGCCATTAACTACGCCAAGCTCAGGACCAACCTGCAACAGGCCATGTAAGAACACCCACCACCATCCCTCCCTAACCCTGAGCTCAGGACCAACCTGCAACAGGCCATGTAAGAACACCCACCACCATCCCTCCCTAACCCTGAGCTCAGGACCAACCTGCAACAGGCCATGTAAGAACACCCACCACCATCCCTCCCTAACCCTGAGCTCAGGACCAACCTGCAACAGGCCATGTAAGAACACCCACCACCATCCCTCCCTAACCCTGAGCTCAGGACCAACCTGCAACAGGCCGTGTAAGAACACCCACCACAATCCCTCCCTAACCCTGAGCTCAGGACCAACCTGCAACAGGCCGTGTAAGAACACCCACCACAATCCCTCCCTAACCCTGAGCTCAGGACCAACCTGCAACAGGCCATGTAAGAACACCCACCACCATCCCTCCCTAACCCTGAGCTTTTAGAGCTACATCTGTTTGGACTAACCAGTTGTTGATGTACAGCTACTCTATATTGATGGTTGTTTTGAATGTACTGATTATGTTGTGTGTATAGTCGGCGTGGTACGGGGCTGATGGAGGAGGATGAGGAGCCTATCGTAGAGGACGTGATGATGTCATCAGAGGGTCGTATGGAAGACCTCAACGAGGGCATGGACTTTGACACCATGGACATCGACCTGGTGAGACCTTGGCCTTTTTACTACATATAGGGCTTTTGGTTATAAAACATTTTACAGCGAATGATGTGGTGATCCACTAAGATCTCTGTCTAGAAACACTAAATATACTGAACAAAAATATAAACGCAAGTGTTGGTTTCATGAGCTGAAATAAAAGATCCCCGAAATGTTCTGTAATGCCTCAAGTTGAAGAAGCGTGCAATTGGAATGCTGACTGCAGGAATGTCCACCAGAGCTGTCTTCAGATAATTGAATGTTAATATCTCCTACAAAAGGCTGCCTCAAACGTCGTTTTAAGCCAGGTGTACACTACACGACTTTCAAAATCCTAACATGGCTAAACCTCACTTTTTTTAAACGTATTTTATTGTCTTGCCAACGTAGTGGTGCACACTAAACGATGAGGTCACACACTACAAGATGATTTACTTGGTTGTGAGGATTCTCCATACCATGCTGTCTTTCCAAAACAATGTGATTTAGGTTTGAAGTACAGTGCCCTCCACTAATATTGGCACCCTTGGTAAATATGAGCAAAACGGGCTGTGAAAAATAAATACATATATATATATATCAGTTGAAGTCAGAAGTTTACATACACCTTAGCCAAATACATTTAATATCAGTTTTTCACCATTTATGATGTAGGTCAGTTAGGATCACCGCTTTATTTTAAGAATGTGAAATGTTAGAATAAATAGTATTGATTTTATTTCAGCTTTAATTGTTTTAATCACATTCCCAGTAGGTCAGAAGTTTCCATACACTCAATTATTATTTGGTAGCATTGCCTTTAAATTGTTTAACTCGGGTAGCCTTCCACAAGCTTTCCACAATAAGTTGGGTGAATTTTGGCCCATTCCTCCTGACAGAACTGGTGTAACTGAGTCAGGTTTGTAGGCCACGCTTTTTCAGTTCTGCCCACACATTTTCTATAGGATTGAGGTCTGGGCTTTGTGATGGCCACTCCAATACTTTGACTTTTGTCCTTAAGCCATTTTGCCTCAACTTTGGAAGTATGCTTGGGGTCATTGTCCATTTGGAAGACCCATTTGCGACCAAGCTTTAACTTCCTGACTGATGTCTTGAGATGTTGCTTCAATATATCCACATAATTTTCCTTTCTTTGTGATGCCATCTATTTTGTGAAGTACACCAGTCCCTCCTGCAGCAAAGCACCCCCACATGATGATGCTGCCACCCCTGTGCTTCATTGTTGGGATGTTGTTCTTCGACTTGCAAGCCTCCCCCTTTTTCCTACAATCATTAATGATGGTCATTATGGCCAAACAGTTCTATTTTTGTTTCATCAGACCAGAGGACATTTCTCCAAACAGTACGATCTTTGACCCCATCTGCAATTGCAAACTGTAGTCTGGCTTTTTTATGGTGGTTTTGGAGCAGTGGCCTCTTCCTTGCTGAGCGGCCTTTCAGGTTATGCCGATATAGGACTCATTTTACTGTGGATATAGATACTTTTGTACCTGTTTCATCCAGCATCTTTACAAGGTTCTTTGTTGTTCTGGGATTGATTTGCACTTTTTGCACCAAGCTAACTCTTTATGTCAGTTGAACAGTGTTTCCTCTGACACATTGGTGCTGCTGGCTTCCGGGTTAAGCGAGCGGGTTTTAAGGAGCAGAGTGGCTTGACGGGTCATGTTTCGGAGGACGCATGACTCGACCTTTGCCTCTCCCAAGCCCATTGGGGAGTTGCAGCGATGAGACCGTAATTGGATCGCAATTGGATATCATGAAATTATCACGAAGGAAGTGAAAGTACCAAAATGATGTATTTAAAAAATTTATCAACCTGGTGTGTGCCTTTCCAAATCATGTCAAATCAATTGAATTTACCGCAGGTGGACTCCAATCAAGTTGTAGAAACATCTCAAGAATGATCAATGGAAACAGGATGCACCTGAGCTCAATTTAGTCTCATAGCAAAGGGTCTGAATACTTTATAATGTAATTTAATTTTTTATACATTTGCAAAAAAAACTCTGCTTTGTCATTTTGGGGTTGTGTGTGTGTGTGTGTTGATGGAAAAAAAAAAGATTTCAATCTATTTCAGAATAAGGCTGTAACATAACAAAATGTGGATAAAGGGAAGTCTGAATACTTTCCGAATGTACTGTAGCCTGACTAGATCCTGAAGCCCATTTGTTGTGCCATTCATCTGCCACCATCACCTCATGTTTCTGCATGATAACGCATGTCGCAAGGATCTGTACAAAATTCCTTGAAGCTAGAAATGGCCCAGTTCTGCTATGAGCTGCATACTCACCAGACATCTCACCCATTGAGCATGAGCTGATTTTTTTTTTTTTTTGGAAGGTGTTGTTGACCAACAAATGCATATCTGTATTCCCAGTCATGTGAAATCTATATATTAGGGCCTAGTGAATGTATTTCAGTTGACAGATTTCCTTATATGAACTGTAATTCAGTAAAATCTTAGAAATTGTTGCATTTTTTAAATCAAGTCCAATCAAATTGTATTTTTCACATGCGCCGAATACAACAGCTGTTACAGTGAAATGCTTTAAGAAGTTAAGAAAAATATAAAGTAAAAGTAACAAATAGTAAAACAGCAGCAGTAAAATAACAATAGAGAGGCTTTATACAGGAAGTACCAGTACAGAGTCAATGTGTGTGGCATCGGTTAGTCGGGCTAATTGAGGTAATATGTACATGTAGGTAGAGTTAAAGTGACTATGCATAGATAATAAACAGAGAATAGCAGCAGCGTAAAAAAGCCTGGGGGCCCTTTGATTAGCTGTTCAGGAGACTTATGGCTTGAGGGTAGAAGCTGTAAGAAACCTTTTGGACCTAGACTTGGCACTCCGGTACCGCTTGCCGTGCGGTAGCAGAGAGAACAGGACAGGGTTGACAATTTTTAGGACCTTTTTATGTTTTCAGTGTATAATTATCACAATCAGCTCATATATTTCTCTCTTTTCTCCAGCCCCCCTCTAAGAACAGGAGAGAGAGGTCAGAGCTGAAACCAGACTACTTTGACCCTGGTTCTATCATGGACGAGTCTGTAAGTAACTCCCTCTTCTCTTATGCTCAACCATTTATAACTGTATAGTAATACTCTTCCTTATACATACACAGGGCTCTAAATTAAAAATGTTCATTGGTAGTACATTTTTTTTGATTGAGAGAGAGCCTCTATGAATTCTAGCGATGTTTAAAGCACATATTGTGCCCTAGAAACTAATATGTAATGAGCACTTCACCGCTGTGCTGAGGCGCCACTACGCTTGTGGCCATACCACCCTAAACACGCCTGTTCAGAGTCTGCCTGGTTAGTACTGAGATGGAAGACTTCCAGGGAATACCAAATCACATTTTATTTGTCACATGCGCCGAATACAACTGGTGTAGACCTTACCATGAAATGCTTACTTACAAGCCCTTAACCAACAAACCAGGTGCCTGTAAGCTCCAAAAAGAAATAATACAACAAAAATAAACTAATATGTAACACTGTAAAGACATTAATTGATTATAAAAGCTAAAATGTTATGAATACCTCTCCTTGAAATTACAATGTAAGTTGTAGAATATTTGGTTAAAAGCACCATTTTCTTATTGAGATGCATTTGCATTAAATTGTACATTCTCTCTTTTAAAACGTCAGGTTTGCGATGAAGATCTGCAAGAGATCAGTCATTCATTGCTATGATCATTGATCTCCTGAAGAAGCTATCCCTTCTCCTTTCTTCCTGTGTATATACTAGTGGAGTTACCAGGTTGTTTAGCTAGCTAATGAGGTAACATGACTGAACAAAGTGTAAACAAATAGTTAACGGGGCGCGAGTAGTTTTCCAACGGCCCACCACATGGTCCTGGCCATCCACTATAGGAAGATAAAAATGTTAACCGGCGATCTGGGTCAGATCCTTTGACCTGGTTGGGCTTGAAGCAAGCCGTTTTCACTTTATTAATGGTGCAACCATGACTCTAACGAATCTGCACTCACTTGTTTCTCTAGGGCACTCTGAAACAACAGTACAGAGTAGCCTTATCATTACAAACGGAACAAACAGAATCAGAACCGGGAAAGAAAATAATCTATACTGTTCCGGAACAGAACCGTTATTTTAAAAGCTTAAGAACCGGTTAATAACTTGTCGCTCAAACTTCTTCCAGTGTCTGCAAATCATTGCGTGTAGGGATCCCCGAGCTGACAAGGTAAAAATCGTCGTTCTGCCCCTGAGCGAGGCAGTTAACCCACTGTTCCCTGGGCGCCGGAGACGTGGATGTCGATTTAAGGCAGAAGGGTTGGGTTAAATGCGGAAGCCGCGTTTCATTCTAATGCATTGTACAACTGACTAGTATCCCCCTTTCCCTACCTGCCCGTCCTCCGAAGCGTAGACTACTGACGTTACAAGCGTGGTTCAGAATTGTTTTAATTACAAGAATGGATAAACTTTTTCAATACTAGTTAAGGATACTATAGTTAACACGTTTCACATTGGATTTATTAACTACAGAAAGGTAAGACGTGTTTTTAATTTAATTCTGGTGACGCTCATGCTTGCTAGCTAGCTAGCTCTGGTCCAACGTTAAGCCAACTCAAGTTCAAATGCATTCAAATATAGTTGGTAGATGCCACTCCTCTGTGGGCCTAATTCAGATAATGCATGTCATAACAAGATGCCAAGCCTCCTCCACTCTCTCGCTTTCTCCTCACCTCCAAAATTTCAGTTGTCTTTCCATCACGCATGTAAGCACCTCGCTGAGCTATTGCTTGTCCGCTCCATAGCAAGCTGCTCTATCCGCGTTGTATGATTGGTAAAGTAATTTAATGTCGCGCTCAATGAAAAAAATCTATTTCAGAAAGGAAAAATATAAACCGTTACTTATTTGGTTTTGAACCGGTTCAGAACTTGATTTTGCTGGTCAGAACAGTGGAACGTTATGAAAAAAAAAATTGGTTCTGTTCAGAACTAAATGATTGGAAAATAATTGTTATATTAATATTAGCCTTGGAAGCCCAGGCTTTACACATTCTGGGCCAGCAGGTAGCCTAGCGGTTAAGAGCGTTGGGCCAGTAACTGAAGATTGCTGGTTCAAATATAGGAGCCGGCGCCGGTGATGTGGATGTCGATTAAGACAGCCTCCAGGAGCCAATCAAATGCTTAATTTCTACTTGGAGCCAATCAAATACAAGCTTTGACAGCCAGCGCTACATTCAGACACACAATCCAATACTGAAGTTCTTCAGACTTCCAGTAGTCGAGTCCAAGACGGCATATGGAAGGTTGGCTCAGCCTCCGTATAGTAATACATAAGACGGGCATGTTGCTAAGTGCTTTTACAGATGTGTAATGACCCCTTTTCTATCTGCAGGTCCTTGGAGTGTCCATGTTTTAAACTGGTATTTGTAGACGGAGAGAAGAGGAGAGGCATTTTGTATTTATGGAGAAGTTAAGATGCAGATCAGAAGTCTTATTTCTCTGGTTTATACTCCATGGTCTAACACACACACACACACACACACACACACACACACACAGTGGTGTATGCTCAGAGGGGACTGAATGAAAATAAAATACTTTTATAATCCTTGGGTAAGCTTTTCCCCTTTCAGTTAGTGACAAACTAGTTTCAAACCTAGCGGAATCCTCGAGACGTTTAGTCTGAAGAAAGTTCCAACATTCTAGAATGTTTTATTTTTTTCCCAAATGGAGATGGAATGAGTTCTAACATAAGAACCTTTTTTGTTTTGAAATATCTTCTAACCCTGTCTCTATGCTAGTATAGTGAGTAACCCTGTGTGGTCTAGTAATTTATAAACTGATTGTTAGTAGGAAAGGTAGCTAGCTAGCTGTGCTGTGGTAGTAGTGGATGGACATGGTCTTTATGCTATTTTCAGTGTTTAAGTTTTTCTATCCCCGATGTTGGACTGTCAGTAGATTCTGTTGGTTCTGTGGTTGTGATGATAACTGCTGGAGGTTCAGTTGCTAACTTGTTGAATAGATCAGCTGTAATAGTAATGCATGTAGCTACACACATCCAACAGTTATCCCAAATAAAGGGCACAACAATTTTCCAAGAGCAGATTCCTTCATACGAGTAGAAATAACCCCACGTTGTTGTAAATGCTTCAGTATAGTTTCTTGCATCGTTTGGACCGTAAGGTCTCTTTGTCATGTCCAACTGTGTGTGGGTGCAGTGTTTCAATTCCGTAGTTGTTGAATACAGTCTGACTGAGGACCCCTGTAGTTGCTGTGAAGAGGCCCATGTAGCGTCTCAAAATTAGTGCACTATATAATGAATAGAGTGCCATTTGGACGCATCCCCAGTGTTTAACAAGGAACTAGGCTATCACACAAGTCCTGAAGCTTACCCAAAGATTTGGACCCTTCTCCCTATCTGTAGAGACTTCTCTCCCTATGGACAGCGAGGCAGTTCTCTCTCTGGTAGTGCCACCACTGTGCTGACTCAGAGACAAGCAAAGCAGCATGTTAATACACAGAAAATAACTTTCTCCAGAAAATCCAGCATATTTAGTGTTGAAATAGCTATCTCTAAATTTTAAATAAAGTTATATATGAATTGGTGCTGATTTTATAACTGCTTTTTTAAAATTAAAATGTTCAACCTAAAAAGTTAAGGTTTCAGAAATGTGTAAGTAAAACTGTTTTAAAAGCATTGGTAGTCATGTGTCGGAAGATTTTTAAATTTGTATTTTTTTTTTTTCTTAACGTCTTGGGGTTTCTACCGTTTTCCTACGTGTAAATTAGTTTCGATAAGACTCATCATGGGGGAAAGATCTGGCTTGTGAAATTTCAGCTTTAAGGTTTTCAGCATCAACATCATGAGTAATAATAATGTCCTGTCACGAAACTCCACAATATAAAACTGTGTAACTAACTTAAAGCCAGTCATCATTATAATCCTATTAAAAGGTTGAGATTGTTTTCATCCCAAATGGCACCCTTTTCCCTATAGTGCCCTCACCAGGGCCTATATTCCTTATGGGCCCTGGTCAAAAGTAGTGCACTATAAAGGGAATAGGGTGTCATTTGGGACATTTCTCAACAGTAGCAGCACTCTGGCAGCTAGACAAAGCTCAAATGTGACATTAACTATTATGTCGTCCATAAGTTTTAATGAAATGTTTTGTCTACTGAGGTAAATCTATCTACTTTGTAATAATTCCATGCCTGAGCCTTAAACATGCTATAGTGGAAGGAAATCAACTGCCCTGTCCAAGAAACTGCCCCTAGCCCCATAGAAATAGCATTACAAGAATAAAATTGACGTGGTCTAGACTCTCCAAGACACCTGTGTTTATCTGATAGGAGTGGATAAGGAAAGTATAAGACATTTGGCTTCGTCCTGTGTAGTCTTATCAGAGGGAAAAGGTAGAGCTACTATTACTCCAGCTCTACACTGGCACCTAGGGGTTAGGGTTGAGGTAGCCCCGGAAAGCTTCTGTAAGACTATAGTTGGAAGGATGGCCTTGTGAGACTAGGGTTTAGGGTGCTAGGGGTTATTTCTGGACAGGTCCTAAATCCTTTTCTCTTGTTACTCTTCTTCCATGTCAGAGAAGTAGTCATGAAAGGTGATTATTGGGTTTGTTATGATGACATTAGAGATGGCCCAGATGTGATGTCAAGGAAGTAGATATAAACAGCCTGTTTTATTATTATTATTATTATTATTATTATTATATATATATATATATATACTTTTTTTTTTGTGTAAGTAAATATTTTGGAGTAAAAATTACTGTGGCTTTTTTTTTTTTGTCACTTACTACCACTACATCGGTATAATTCCTTTATTTGAACTTTCCTGTATATAAAACAAACATCAAGCTTTATTTTCATTTGTTTTTCCTTTTTGGCCATTTATGTATGTTTAATTTTCTCATATATACACACTGTTCCATAATATTGTTTGTTCCCCATCCTATTGTCACTCATACTCAGATTTTTACTTGTCTGGAGACAGTCACTTTTTGAATAAACGTAAACCAACTCGACATGAGTACTTTGATTTATTTAATCAGTTTGTGTTTGAAAATAAACCATTTTAATTTAACCACAGCTACTCATCGCCACAAGGGGGTGATGTCTCCTCAGAAATGAGAAGACCCTATTCCCTACACTACTTATGGATAGAGCCCTATGCACTATATAGGCAATAGGGTTCCAGTTCTTTACGCACATAAATCTGACACAAATGTTTGGGATTTGTTGTTTCATGAATTTATTCAGTGTCAGTCAGAATAACTTATGAAGCCCGGGCTTCTCACCTTTTCTTCTCATGAGTCAACAAGACGAAGTTTGGAAGGGTTGCCCCATCAAGAGACTAGCTACTGTTAACAGTCCGTATTGATTCAACAGAAAAACAAAGAGCAACTTCCATCCCATCTTCTGATATTCTACTAACTAATATATAATTCCATGTAGCGCCCATCTTCTGATATTCTATTAACTAATATATAATTCCATGTAGCGCCCATCTTCTGATATTCTACTAACTAATATATCATTCCATGTAGCGCCCATCTTCTGATATTCTACTAACTAGTGTATCATTCCATGTAGCGCCCATCTTCTGTCTACATTGTGCTACTGCTGTGTTTGTTTATCTCCTACCTACAGTTACAAGTTCTGCACAGCACAGCTCCCCCATGCTGGGAGCAATCAGTTTGGAGAGAGAGGGAGAGAGAGAGAGTCTGGCAGTAGATAAAAGGCTGTGGAGGCCTCTATATTAAACACCGCGCTAAAGAGAACCTCAGATCAATGGCTGCTCATTAGAATGGTGCAGGGAAGGGAAGAGATGAGCGAGATACAGCGATGGGGAGGGTACTTGTCTGAAAGATCTGGAGAGGCAGATCCTCTTTACATCATCTCTCCTTTCAGAAGGACAAAGTACCGCTGTGCAGGGAAACTAAAAGGGATCCTTTCTCAGCCCTGCTCTAGTGTGTGTACGTCTAGAATCTCTCAATGCCCTGCTCTAGTGTGTGTACGTCTAGAATCTCTCTCAGTGCCCTGCTCTGGTGTGTGTACGTCTAGAATCTCCCTCAGTGTCCTGCTCTAGTGTGTGTACGTCTAGAATCTCTCAACGCCCTGCTCTAGTATGAGTACGTCTAGAATCTCTTTCGCTGCCCAGCTCTAGTGTGTGTACGTCTAGAATCTCTGTGCCTTGCTCTAGTGTGTGTACGTCTAGAATCTCTCTGTGCCCTGCTCTGGTGTGTACATCTAGAATCTCCCTCAGTGCCCTGCTCTAGTGTGTACGTCTAGAATCTCTCTCAATGCCCTGCTCTAGTGTGAGTACGTCTAGAATCTCTCTCAATGCCCTGCTCTAGTGTGTGTACGTCAAGAATCTCTGTGCCCTGCTCTAGTGTGTGTACGTCTAGAATCTCTGCCCTGCTCTAGTGTGTGTATGTCTAGAATCTCTCTCACGGCACAGCTCTGGTGTGTTGACAGGGTCAGGGCAGAGGGGTTAAATCCCTGCCTGCCAGTTCCTCCAGCTTCAGAGGCCAGAGATATGGCTTATATTTACTCCTGATAACCCAAGGGCCTCTACTGCGTACCAAATGGCACCCTGTTCCCTATTTAGTGCACTACTTTTGACAAAGGCCCATAGGGACTATATAGGGAATAGCGTGCCATTTGGGACGTAATCCTTCAGACCTGCAATCTGAAGCCACGCTCCGCAGTGGACTTTAACGAATGTTTGAACCTAAAGCATTAGGCCTGAGAACTGGGTTAGGTAAGGAGTCACTTAGACAAAAAAAACTGCCTGACTATTACTCCCATCTCAGTGTTCTATTCCAGAAATAACACTTCATTGTGCATCCTTTTTGTAATTTCATCGATTTTGAATCAATTAGTGTTAAAACAAAGGGTTAAATCAATAGGATTCTAATTCTGTGTTTAAATCATTAATAAAGTAATCATTTGTAATCTCTCGGGTTGTCAGGGCAGAGTCTCCTCTGGCCTCGCACAGACAGGCTGGCAGACAGGTATGGAAAGTACCCTATAGAGTAATTTAATAACTATAAAAAAATGTAACAAGCAAAAAGAAGTCTTTCGGATTAGAAAATAAAACCTTTGTGGATCAGAGCAGACGTGGATGTTAAATCTAAGAATCAATGCATTTCTGTTCATTAGAGAGAGGTGCTTTACTGAGCATGAAGACCAGCAGGAAGAGGTCAGGGATTCCACGGTATGTCTGCTCTAAGAATATTCTGCCTTGGGAACCATGTGGTGTGGTGTGTTTAGCCCACTCCTGTCTGTCATTTTCCCCTGTATCGATGGAGTGCTAAAGCAAAGGAAGGTGTGGTGACTGAATGAGTGACAGACATTGTAGTTGGTCAATGAGTCACTCTTGTCCTTGTGTAAGGCTGGTAGAGAGACTAGTGTGTAGATGGATCCTGTCACCAATACAGCCCCCCACCACACAGACACACCCACACACACGGAGGTGAGAGAGTAGTTGATCCAAGGCATGTGGGAGTGGAGGAGAGAAGAGGAGGAGGAATGGAGGGTCAGAGGTTGCTCTCAGAACTGCTTCTTTGTGTAGACCAGGGGTGGGCAAACCTTTTGGCTTGAGGGCCACATCAGGATTTCAAAATTCAACAGAGGGTTGCACAGATTTTTCTACCCCCCACCAAACAATAGTTGAACTATAATAGTTCAGGATTATGGAGTGCTACTGTTTTACGAAGGTTTTAGCAGTCCTTTTTTATCACTGAGGCACTTTGTATTTTTCTCAGCGCCAAACGTACACGCTAGTCCTCAATTATTTACAACTGAGCCCAGCTCCTCGATTTAGCACACGCAGCGCTGTTGCACCCCAGGGAAAGTTTGATATTCCGGACGAGTTGAAAAGGCGGCGCCGTTGACGCAGGGCGGGATTGAAGTGTAAGGCAAAGCTGAGGAAGTACAAGCCGGCTATACCGTCTATCATTATGGGCAACGTGAGATCGCTGCATAACAAGATGAACGAGCTTGAGGGTCTTGTCCATGGACAAAGAGACTACCGGGAAGCTAGCCTATTGTGCTTTACTGAAACATGGCTGAATGATAACATCCCCAACTAACTATCAGCGGTTTCCAGACCATCAGAGCGGACAGGGATAGCGTTTCTTCCGGTAAGGGAGGGGTGCTGGCTTTATTAGCTAACAACAGATGGTGTAATCCAAAACTGTTAAAGAACAGTTTTGTAGCCCGGACATTGAGCTGTTAGCCGTTAGCCTGAGACCCTACTATTTGCAGAGGGAATTCACGGTGGCCATTGCTGTTATTGTTTACATCCCGCCCTCCGCGGACGCAAACACAGCGTGGGACGTCATCCACTCTGTTATCGCGAGGTTACAGACAGCGCATTCCAGTGCTTTCTTTGCCATTTCGGGGGATTTTAACCATGCATCTCTCTTCAACGCTGCCAACGTTCAAAAAGTTTGAAGTGCCCAACCAGGAATAATAAAACTCTGGACTTGTTACAGTGGGGAGAACAAGTATTTGATACACTGCCGATTTTGCAGGTTTTCCCACTTACAAAGCATGTAGAAGTCTGTAATTTTTATTATAGGTTCTCTTCAACTGTGAGTGACGGAATCTAAAATCAAAAATCCAGAAAATCACATTGTATGATTTTTAAGTAATTAATTTGCATTTTATTGCATGACATAAGTATTTGGTACATCAGAAAAGCAGAACTTAATATTTGGTACAGAAACCTTTGTTTGCAATTACAGAGATCATACGTTTCCTGTAGTTCTTGACCAGGTTTGCACACACTGCAGCAGGGATTTTGGCCCACTCCTCCATACAGATCCTTCAGGTTTCGGGGCTGTCGCTGGGCAATACAGACTTTCAGCTCCCTCCAAAGATTTTCTATTGGGTTCAGGTCTGGAGACTGGCTAGGCCACTCCAGGACCTTGAGATGCTTCTTACAGAGCCACTCCTTAGTTGCCCTGGCTGTGTGTTTCGGGTCGTTGTCATGCTGGAAGACCCAGCCACGACCCATCTTCAATGCTCTTACTGAGGGAAGGAGGTTGTTGGCCAAGATCTCGCGATACATGGACCCATCCATCCTCCCCTCAATACGGTGCAGTCGTCCTGTCCCCTTTGCAGAAAAGCATCCCCAAAGAATGATGTTTCCACCTCCATGCTTCACAGTTGGGATGGTGTTCTTGGGGTTGTACTCATCCTTCTTCTTCCTCCAAACACTGCGAGTGGAGTTTAGACCAAAAAGCTCTATCTATGTCTCATCAGACCACATGACCTTCTCCCATTCCTCCTCTGGATCATCCAGATGGTCATTGGCAAACTTCAGACGGGCCTGGACATGCGCTGGCTTGAGCAGCGGGACCTTGCGTGCGCTGCAGGATTTTAATCCATGACGGCGTAGTGTGTTACTAATGGTTTCTTTGAGACTGTGGTCCCAGCTCTCTTCAGGTCATTGACCAGGTCCTGCCGTGTAGTTCTGGGCTGATCCCTCACCTTCCTCATGATCATTGATGCCCCACGAGGTGAGATCTTGCATGGTGCCCCAGACCGAGGGAGATTGACCGTCATCTTGAACTTCTTCCATTTTCTAATAATTGCGCCAACAGTTGTTGCCTTCTCACCAAGCTGCTTGCCTATTGTCCTGTAGCCCATCCCAGCCTTGTGCAGGTCTACAATTTTATCCCTGATGTCCTTACACAGCTCTCTGGCCTTGGCCATTGTGGAGAGGTTGGAGTCTGTTTGATTGAGTGTGTGGACAGGTGTCTTTTATACAGGTAACGAGTTCAAACAGGTGCAGTTAATACAGGTAATGAGTGGAGAACAGCAGGGCTTCTTAAAGAAAAAGTAACAGGTCTGTGAGAGCCGGAATTCTTACTGGTTGGTAGGTGATCAAATACTTATGTCATGCAATAAAATGCAAATTAATTATTTAAAAATCATACAATGTGATTTTCTGGATTTTTGTTTTAGATTCCGTCTCTCACAGTTGAAGTGTACCTATGATAAGAATTACAGACCTCTACATGCTTTGTAAGTAGGAAAACCTGCAAAATCTGCAGTGTATCAAATACTTGTTCTCCCCACTGTATATACTAATGTGAAGGATGCATACAACTCCACTGCACTCCCTCCTCTCGGTAAATCAGATCACAACCTTGTCCACCTCACCCCACTCTACAGGCCTATGGTCCAACAGCAGCCTGCAACCACTAGGACCATTAGGAGATGGTCTCCGGAGGTGAATGAGGCCCTACAGGACTGCTTTGAAACAACAGACTGGGATGTGCTCTGTGAGGCTCATGGGGAGGACATTGATGGACTTACTGACTGCATAACGGACTATATCATTTTTTATATAGACAACACTGTACCCACCAGTCGTAATATTTTCCAAATATTAAACCCTGGGTCACCAGCGACCTGAAGGCCCTGCTGAATGAGAAGAAGAGGGCCTTCAAGGAGGTGGACAGGGACGAATTGAAATGCGTCCAGAGGGAGCTGAAGTTGCGGATTGCTGAGGGGAAGAGAGGGTATAAGGAGAAGATGGAGGACAATCTGAGGCAGAGCCAGGTGAGAGAGGTGTGGAAGGGTATGAGAAATATCACTGGCTTCAAAAAGTCAAACTGGGCAGACGGAGGGGACCCAGGACAGAGCCAATGAGCTGAACCAATTTTTTAACAGGTTCGATACTGGCCCTGTCCACATCCCCTCCAGCTCCCCAGGCCACACACCCTCACGGCTGTCCCACCCCCACTTTGCTCACAACACCTCTGTTGAGACAATCAGCGACCCCCCTCTCCGCCCCTGCTCCCTCTGGACTGATCCTCAACGCCCCCCTTCCCCCCACCTCCCCACCTGGGCTGGTTTCCCCCACCAACCAAGTGAAGAGAGAGCTGGAGAGACTACATCAGTGGAAAGCGGCGGGCCCTGATGGCATCAGCCCAAGGGTGCTTAGGGTCTGTGCTGACCAACTGTGTGGAATACTCCAGCAACCCTTCAACCTTAGCCTGAGCCTGGAAAGGGTCCCTGTGCTGTGGAAAACATCCTGCCTCGTCCCAGTGCCCAAGAAGGCGCACCCCACTGTCCTGAATAGCGCTAACATCCCACATCATGAAGACCCTGGAAAGGTTAGTCCTCGTTCACCTCAGACCCCTGGTGTGTACATCACTGGACCCCGTGCAGTTCACATATCAGCGCAACATTGGGGTGGATGATGCAATTAGATACCTTCTGCAGAGGGCCTACTCTCACCTGGACAAGGCAGGTTGCACTGTGAGGGTTATGTTTTTTTACTTCTCCAGTGCCTTCAATACCATTCAGCCCCTGCTACTGGGTGTGAAGATGAAGAGGATGAAAGTGGAAGCACCCTTAGTCTCCTGGGTCACGGACTACCTGACCGGTAGGCCACAATTTGTGCGACTACAGAGCTGTGTCAGAACGGGCAGTGAGCAACACAGGGGCCCGCCAGGGAACGGTCTTGTCCCCCTTCCTGTTCACCCTCTACACCACGGACTTCATATATAACTCTGAAACATGCCACCTACAGAAGTTCTCGAATTACTCTGCAATTGTAGGGTGCATCAGGGATGGGCAGGAGGAGTAGTACAGGAGCACAATCAATGACTTAGTGTTGTGGTGTGAGCAGAACCACCTTCAGCTCAACATCAGCAAAACAAAGGAGATGGTGGTGAACTTCAGGAGAACCAAGGCCCAACTGACTGCAGTCCCTATACAGGGGATGGATGTGGAAATGGTTGGGTCATACAAGTTCCTGGGAGTCCATATGACAACAGGCTGGTAACACCAGGGCTCTGTACAATAACTCTACTTTCTGAGGAGACTCAGGTCCTTCAACGTGTGCATTAAACTACTGCATACCTTCTACCAGGCTGTGGTGTGCTGGGGTGCCAGTGATGCTTCTCAGGTAAATAAGCTGATCAGGAAGGCTAGCTCTGTCCTGGGGATGAGCCTTGACACTCTAGAGGAGGTGGCGGAGAGACGTATCCTGGCCAAAATTAGACTATTTATTGCCGTGCCGTCGGCAACATAGACCTGGAACTGTTGGGGTGTTAGGACCTAGTTTAACAATTATGCATCCATCCGTGAGTAACTCTGGTCTGTAATCAGTCATTCACTCAGGACTTATTTATTCATTCAGGTCTCTATATACATATTCATGTACAGTTGTTATATCATATCACGTGCAATATTGTAAGTAATTATTGGATTGAACTTATGTAGTCATTCACTCAGGAATGCATATTAGTATCCGGTCAGTTGCACCTTTTCTCATTGCTTTTAGTATATTGAATGTGCAATACGTGCAGTTGTCTGTAATTAAACCCTGCACTAAGGACTGTATTTTAAGGGAATTACTATTATTACCCCAAATCATATCATACACACATTTAGCTATTAAAGTATCTCTTCCTGTCATTTACCTGTTCAGTTTGTGTAACCATGCAACTATTCACTTACCTGTTCATTTAACCAGTCTGTATATTAAGTAAATAGACCTGTATATATATATATATTTTTTTTTTCTCCACCTAACACTCTTTAACAATGTATAGTGTACATATTCAGCCATCCACCCATACTATGCAATGTATTTTTATAGCTTTTTTGTTTGTATACTTTTTCATACTGCCGCTCTATGTATCGTGTATCTGTCTTTTGTCTATTTTTGTTCTGGCATTTTGCACCTGCCCTGTGTTTTTTCATAGCTGCTTGATGAAGAAATGTCCCCTCGGGATCAATAAAGTACCTATATATATCTATCTAAATCTGTGCCGGATTGAATGGCGTAGTTACCTCTGGTATAGAGCCACCAAGCTATACCCTTGGTATAGAGTCATCAAGCTATACCTCTGGTATAGAGCCACCAAGCTATACCCTTGGTATAGAGTCATCAAGCTATACCCCTGGTATAGAGGCACCAAGCTATACCCCTGGTATGGAGGCACCAAGCTATACCCCTGGTATGGAGGCACCAAGCTATACCCCTGGTATAGAGGCACCAAGCTATACCCCTGGTATAGAGGCACCAAGCTATACCCCTGGTATAGAGGCACCAAGCTATACCCCTGGTATGGAGGCACCAAGCTATACCCCTGGTATGGAGGCACCAAGCTATACCCCTGGTATGGAGGCACCAAGCTATACCCCTGGTATGGAGGCACCAAGCTATACCCCTGGTATGGAGGCACCAAGCTATACCCCTGGTATGGAGGCACCAAGCTATACCCCTGGTATGGAGGCACCAAGCTATACCCCTGGTATGGAGGCACCAAGCTATACCCCTGGTATGGAGGCACCAAGCTATTCTGTGGTGTTTTTTGAGGTGATGCGTGTAGATGGACCAGAGACATCCTGCAGACAGAGAGAGGGTGGAGGAGAGATGGAGAGAGAGTGCTTTGAAGCTGAGAGAGCCCCTTAAACCTCTGCTTCTTTTCAAAACCTTACGTGTGTGTGCTCTCCTTAAAATGTGTGTGTGTGTGTGTGTGTGTGTGCGTGTTTATGTTCTGTCCCTGAGTGACGTCACTGAGACAGGAAGTGACAGTGACACGTTAATCCAGGGACTCAGGACTGTGACCTGAAAGCTGATGGGAGCAAGTGGGTTCAGACAGCTATGATACCGCTCTCTCTCCCTCTCTCACGCACACACACTCACAAACGCCTCTGTCTTCCGCTGAAACCCCTCCCTCACTCTCCAAACCCCTTGCACCCCCCTCTCTATCTTTCTCTCTCTCACTCACTCACTAACCCCAATCTAAAGTCTGATCGTGACCTAACGACAGACAGTAGCCTGAGTGACCTAACGACAGACAGTAGCCTGAGTGACCTAACGACAGACAGACAGCCTGAGTGACCTAACAGTAGCCTCACTTTAACTATACCTACATGTACTGTATGTAAATATTACCTCAATTAGCCCGACTAACCGATGCCCACGCACATTGACTCTGTACCGGTACCACCTGTATATAACCTCGCTACTGTCATTTTACTGTTTTTTATTTCTTTAGTTATCTATTGTTTACCTAATACTTATTTTTTACTTAACTGCACTGTTGGTTAGGGCTTGTAAGTAAGCATTTCAAGGTCTACACCTGTTGTATTCAGCGCACGTGACGAATAACATTTTATTTTATTTGAAGATTATTCCTCTAGAATGGAAACAGTCCTTAAGCCCATGAAGCCATCAAAGGAGGGACATTTGTTTGGGTAAAATACATTGCAGTGAGATCCGATAGAGAGGAGGAGGAGGAGGAGGAGGCGGCTGTCTGACTCATTTCCTACAGCAATTATGAATTGGTTATTTTTTGGGGGTGGTACTACAGTAACTGTGACTCAGAAGGATACTTCCTGAAGCAATTATGAGTGAGGCTGTGAGACGTCTGGGCAGCAATCACGCTTCTAAACAGGAAGTGTTTTTATTTTACTCTTATTGTGGCTGTGATGAAATCAAAGCTGCATGAATCACTGTAACAACTATTTCAGAGCCTCAAAACCCCAGAATATATGTGTTTGTCTGTTCCTCTCCAGTTGTTAATGTGTGTGTGGTATTGATTGCAGCTGGAAGGGTCGAGTCACAAGTCGGCCACATTTACCATAACCCCCTCCTCTAGATAACGGGGGTTAACCATTTGACCCTCCACATCCCGAGAGGCTCCACTTGTCTGTCTGTCTGTCTGATGAAGGCCGTTGTCTAAATGTCATGTCTTAACCAAGTAGTAAGAGTTACTAACCAAGAGTTTTTCAATTTGAGTGTCTGTCTACTTTTTCTAATGTTAAGGTCATTTTTGGCTGCACCTCTTGAACCGCTTGAAGCGATCTGTTTACACCAGCCCTGAGCAGAATGATGATTACCAAACAACTTTCTATAGCACATATATAGCACATCTTCTATAGCACATCTATAACACATCATCTATAGCACATCTATAACACATCTTCTATAGCACATCTTCTATAGCACATCTTCTATAGCACATCTTCTATAGCACATCTATAACACATCTTCTATAGCACATCTTCTATAGCACATCTTCTATGGCACATCTTCTATGGCACATCTATAACACATCTTCTATGGCACATCTATAACACATATTCTATAACACAAATAAATGTGACTACTAGCACTGATGCAAGGAGCAGCACAGTATATTGTTACCTGTAAGACAAAAACCTTCTATAAACAAACACAGGCCTCTGAGACTGGCCAGTAACAGCTGGGATAGGTTTTATCAAATCAAATGTGTTGGTCACATACACGTGGTTAGCAGATGTTATTGCGGGTGTAGCGAAATGCTTGTAAGAGAGGAATAGGTTCTATCAGAGAAGAATAGGGAAAGCAATAAACTAGAATATCTTTGGTTTTATTCGCTGTGGTACTGCTGACCTCATGCCTTGGCCACGTCTCGCAGTCATAGTTTCAGTGTTTGCTGAGTGTAAATATGTGATAGAGAACCACAGACCTCAGTCTCGGGGTGTAGCACCATGGTTCTGTTCATGTAGAATGTGGACCACATGTCTCTGTCCCTTCATAGAACAATACTTTTGACCAGAGCCCATACGGAATAAGGAACATCAGGGTGCCATTTGGGACCCAGTGGTCAACTGTCCTCTTGGAGAGCTAGGTCTTCAGGCTTTTGTTCCAGCCCTGCTGTGAATTTATTTTACCCCTCTGTAGAAGACCTACAATACAAATCTATGGACTCAGTATACAATGACTAATTCCCCAAACATATTATAATGTAACTGTAAGTTCCTGATATCTTTGTTCTGCTGTTAGTGAGTTTTCTATCAATTGATCTCTCCTCAACCATTAGGGGGCAACGTTGATTATAAAAATGAATGGGCTCAATCCTATAATGAACACACATAGTGACACAGATGCACACACACGCATAGACACACTAGTGACACAGACACACACTAGTGACACACACACACACACACACACACACAGGGGGTGCAGATACAGACATGGTCAATTAAGTGTCTAGTATTTCTTCCTCAACATCAATGGATGGCTCTTATTGCAGACATCCTCAACTACATTCAGCTACAGGACAATTTTGTCTTGAGCGGATGGTCAGGGGGCTGGAGCATAATTAAAAAGAATTTGCAAACTGACAGCAAGAAGCCCAAACAGTTATAATATTTGACAAAAAAAGTATAATTTCGAACCTTGGTTACATTTACTGTATATACGATCACATACACTACATGACAAAGTATTTGGACGCCTGCTCGTCCAACATCTCATTCCAAAATCATGTGGAGTTGGTCCCCCCTTTGCTGCTATAACAGCATACACTCTTCTGTGATGGCGTTCCACTAGATGTTGGAACATTGCTGCAGGAACTTGCTTCCATTCAGCCACAAGAGCATTAGTTAGGTCAGGCACTGATGTTGGGCAATTAGGCCTGGCTCGCAGTCTGCATTACAATTCATCCCATTCGATGGGGTTGAGGTCAGGGCTCTGTGCAGGCCAGTCAAGTTCTTCCACACAGATCTCAACAAACTATTTCTTTATGGACCTCGATTTGTGCCCGAGGGCATTGTCATGCTGAAACAGGAAATTGCCTTCCTCAAACTGTTGCCACAAAGTTGGAAGCACAAAATAGTTGAGAATGTCATTGCATGCTGTAGTGTTAAGATTTCCCTTCACTGGAACTAAGGGGCCTAGCCCAAACCATTATTCCTCCTCCACCAAACTTCACAGTTGGCACTATGCATTCAGACAGGTAGCGTTCTCCTGACATCCGCCAAACCCAGATTTGACGAACTGGCTTGTTGGAAAGGTGGCATCCTATGACGGTGCCACGTTGAAAGTCACTGAGGTCTTACCAATATTTGTCTATGGAGATTGCATGGCTGTCAGCAATCCAGTAATTTGTAGGGGTGTCCATATACTTTTGGCCATGTAGTGTATATCTGTATATTATGTGTGGGAATACTTTGGAACAGATTTTTTTTTTGCTCAGAAAACGTATAAATAAAATCGCCAAGGGGCCAAATTCAGTGCTTGGGCAGACAGTTGGGAAACCCTGCCCTATTCTGTATTGACATAATAGGTTCCCATGAAATTCATTGTCTGACATTGTGACGCCTAGACTGAGATTCAGGGGAGCAATTCACACCACTCGTTTTGAATAAAACATGTTTGAAATAGCCTAAAGATTTTAAAATAATTGTAATTGTACATATTTTTCTCTAAGTGATTTTAATGGGTGAGCCATTGCATTAGCCCACATGTTTCCTTTTGCGATGTTCACACATACAGTATAATTATTAAGGGTGAAAAGTTTTAAATGGCTATCAGAGCAATGGACTGGGGTACTGTACCGGAGCAACACACACCGCTGCCCGAGTTGGAAACGAGCTATCTGATTGGTTGCGGAGGCTGGGCGTCAGGTTACGGTACAGGGGTTTAGCCAGAAGAGAGGCGCAAACCTGGGGACGTCGGTCTCCACGCAGTGAACGAGAGAGACAGAGGGAGAGAGAGCAAGTCCTGACCTTTGGTAGAATAGACCTCTTCTAACGGCATCCCTCGTCTACTAGCCTACTGCACAATAAATAACTCTAGACTCAGGGACAAAGAGGATATAGCTACTGCCCGGCCTACTGCGTGCAGGAATACAGGCTCCAGCTCAATCGGACCTCTCAAACGTTCTAGGACGAATAAAGAAGAGGAGAGGGGGAGCGCAGCGGACGCGAGTAACGGAAATATTTACTACATTACTCACCGCATTTTCCCTGCTCTGGGGAAGAGAGGAGAAGGGAGGGATGAGGAGAAGAGACGGTTAAAGTGTGTTATGTTGAGAGTGCTGCTGATGGAGTTCTGATTTATGCGTGTTGTCATATATTCTATGAAATACAGCGACAGGTACAGAGAGCGTGGCTGGGAGATAATATTCATCTGACAAAGACATCGGCCGTTAGGCTATCCCTCTGACCGCATTAATTGCCTAGACTGCAAAGAGACCTCGGTATAGGCTACCTGATCTAACGAGTAACCCAATCGGTGTGACATTAGGGACAACGACGAGAAGAAAGAACTTCCCCCGTTTCTCAGCTACAGGTCAACCGGATCACATCGGCTTTCATCCCGCCCTGAACCTCTCAAAACCGGAATTTAGAGCCAACGGCTGTTGATACGCGCGCTTTGCGGACGGTTCAACCAGTGGAGGTTTAAACGAGGATTTGAAGACAAACCGGACAGAGGGACATGTATCTAACATCGACCTCACATGCACCCGACTGACAAACACAGGAGCAACAGAAGAAAGCGGTAGATAGCGGCTGCTCCCCTGCCACGCGCACGGCCGGTCCGACGCTCTACTCCGCTCGCTCAATCTCTCGGTTGTGAGAATGACAGGGCTCGCGTGCTTGAAGTGTTACATCTGGATCATTATTGTCCTATTTGGGTTGACGTTACCATCTTACGCCAAATCATTGGAAACTATTATCTGGAACACTCAGAATGCCAAGTAAGTGTAATATTTAAACTCAATAGAGTGTAACGCTTGGCAAATTCGCTGTGTGTGTGGAGAAGGCAAAACTGTCTTCAAATTCACTATTTTCCAATGATGATGACACATCAAGTTGGCACCCATGATGTGCATTGGCCTGTAGGCAACATTTCTTAACCAAAGTTATGTCTTCGGATTGGAGGTGAATGTAAGCCTACTTTTTTATTTTACCTTTATTTAACTAGGCAAGTCAGTTAAGACGACATTCTTATTTACAATGACGGCCTACACCGGCCAAACTCGGACGACACTGGGCCAATTGTGCGCCGCCTTATGGGACACCCAACCACGGCCGGTTGTGATACAGTCTGGATTCGAACCAGGTTCTTTAAAGCTAGAATCCTTAATCGAAACAATAACAAAGCGAGGTTCTCTGTTTTGGTAAAAAGCTGAGGGAGAAATGTAAGAAATGTAACCACTCTCAAATTCATTGACAGAGCTATGGATGCAAGGACTGACCATCCATGATATCAACATTATAGTTCTAATCATGTTTTGAGTCTATACAGTGATTGATTATGTTTACTTTGTTTACAAACATTGGAGTAAAACAAATGTAGGCTATATTTTCGGTTCTGATGGGGTACGACAGTTGAACTAAGCTCATTCTTTGAGAATCAATGGTTAATAGGTAATCATTCATTTTAAGCAGGAATGGAAATTAAGATAGCCTGCTAGCCTGGCTAGTGACATTTTGTCGTTTCAAATATTGCATAGGACATATATGTTGGACCCGGGCTAGTAAAAATTGAGAAAATATATATTTTTATTTCAATGTTTTTACGAATATCGCTAGCAACAACACAATACACGAATTTTGAATAACATACAATGCCTACAGTTGAAAATAGGATAATATCCTATTTCTAATGATGTCAACTTTACTTCTCAACTCCTAATATTGAGCAAATTACAGTCATTGGAGCCAATTACACTCACTGGAGTACCTGACATAGGCTTTGAAAAAGCACCCGCAAATAGGCTACCAGTGCAGAAAGTTACCCTAACCTTTATTTAACCAGCTAAACAGCTGCTTTTAGCGAAAGTGTGCTTGGAGTTACCTTTCTAGCTAATGGGCTCTGTCGAGTTTACACTTCCTCTTCCAATTGTAATGTGGGGAGGTCAAAATAATGAAAAACTATCCACCAAATCTATTCATTTTAAAATGTTGATTACTTCTTTTTTCATTCACCTGATGATAAGTCAAGCCATTCATACAAAAATTGCTGACGTATGATGGGGGTCCCTGGGTCGCCGTTTTGCCTGAGAGGGGGTCCCTGGTGAAGAACAAGTTGAAGACCCCTGCTTTAAGCTATAACAGTCCCAATGTGTGCAGTATTTTCCTCTCCAACACCCCAACTTATGGTAGAATGAACTGCGCGCGCAGACAGCAGAATCGGAAGTAAAGCCGCCGGGGAACGGTACCAAGTGTGTCAAGGTGTACTGTAGGCTAGCTCCCAGCTCGCGCAACTCACAAAAGGAAATAAAACATCTCTCCAGTTAGTGTCAAAATCTGAACATGCTCTGGCGAGAGAGAAAGCCGTGCCTGTGCACTCGCTGAGCAGTACACACACTCCTAATTATAGTTCCAGAGAGCCGTCCCGAGGCTACTGGCAATAAAATAATGTGTTCTGGTAACATGTATCACTCACACTAGACTGAGTCTCTCTCTCTACACCCACATCACATGTCCCGTTTATGGAAATCAATGTCTGCATCGTTTGGTAAAGGCACAAGGTGTAATTGTTAATATCACAGGTTCATGATTTAGCTGCAGACTCATAACATTCAGAATTATAAATTAGGCCCAGCTTAATGTGATTGGCAGATCACCAGCACAACAGTGTGCATTTTTATGAACACCAATGTCAACTGATCAGTGAAGTCTGGTCTTTGTTAGTGGGTCAGTGTCACTGACTGACCTCTACTCTGGCTGACCTCTTCTCTGGCTTACCTCTACTCTGGCTGACTTCTAGGGTCCATATGTCAATGGCAGGGACAGAAGAACAAAACTCCTAATGTTCCTTTCGTCTCTTTTCTACTTCTTACCTCACGGCCTCTCTCCTCTCCTCTCCTCTCCTCTCTCTTATCCTCTCTCTGTATGGTAGCTCAATGTAATGTATGGTAGCTCAATGTAATGTATGGTAGGGCATTCAAGGACTTGGTCTGATGGGAAGTCGTGATGTCATCTGCCTCCCTCCTGCTTGAAGAACAAGAGGAAAGGCCCACCCTCCAACTTGTGATGTCATGACTTACCTGGACCACCTATTGAGATGTGCCTTTTGTTAAGGAAATCAGGTGATACATGAGGTGAAAAGGAGACTGGAGTTCCACTTTAAGTGTTTTCTTTTACTTCATCTAGCTAACATATTCATGCTTTGTCTATTCCTCTCTGATTTAGAAGATACTGTTGCACAAACAACATGCTGATTTAGGCCTACAACAGGACTGGTATCAGGCTGTATTGGCTAGCTACATTTGCTCTGACTCAGTACATGTATTAGCTAGCTAACTAACTAGCTAGCGATTAGCATTAGCGGCTAACGTGGATGTCGGTTTTAAGATAGGCACCTCTGTGATTCAGAGGGGTTGGGCTAAATGCGAAAGACACATTTCAGTTGAATGCATTCAGTTGTACTGACTAGTATCCCCCCCTTACACAATTTAGCCACAACTTGCTAACAAAAGACAAACTAGCTGTTTGCAGACAGTAAGACACACAAACTAATAGTGTAATTATAGAATGCTTGTGGATTTATATTAAGAAGCAAAGTGGAAAGCAGCATCATTTTCATCAACATATTGTTGCATCTGCTGCATTGACCATGCAGACTGAAGAGTGAACAGTTGGCAAGTGATCTTGTGGTTTTGCAACAACAACTGCGCTCCTTGATTGACAAGGGGCAGGGCTTGGTGAGAGAGAGGGAGAGAGACGACTCAAGTAAACTATAAAAATGGAATGGTCATATTTAACAAACCCTGAAATACTGTTACCATGGTACCATGGTTAGGTTAAAAGGGTAAGGTCTACAGTGTGTATCATATTTAACAAACCAAACATAGAAATACCGTTATAGAAGGTAAAGTAAAAACCCAAACCGGTCCGTGCGTCAATACCGGTATATAGTAAAATACGGTATACCGCCCAGCCCTACATTCACACTCAAAAAGCAAGCTTATAGTTTGTTGGATTCCCAATGTGTTATCACTGCGCTTCAACTATTTGAAAGCACAGAAAAGTTCAAATGGTAATACAATGTCAGATATTTTGTTTATTTATACAACAACTTAATGTGTTATCAGCAATGTTCCCTCTAAGCTGCGTGCGGGCACACAGTAGCCCCGATGCCTGCTGCACAGAGTGCAGGAGAAATATCAGCCCATGGAAAGAAGCACAAGAGAAGCACAATTTCTAGTAATTGTCTGGTGAGTGGCAGAATGAGTCAGAAATGTTGTTGTAGCTTAGCTGTGAATGTCTGCTTGAGAGAAATGTTGTTTTAGCTTAGCTGTGAATGTCTGCTTGAGAGAAATGCCACCCTATGTTTGGTTGTCAACGCCACCAAATGTCTACTTTTGAAGGAGATGTATCTTCGGCTTGGATAGTTCCATCTGTGCCACACACTGGGTTGCTTCTCCTGCTCTGCATCGTTCTGTTTCTCTAAACATAAAATGTAGAAGATACTCTAAACTAAAACATTAAGTTTAGGCATACTTTGAGATGGAGATGTGAACATATTAATGATTAATTAGTAGATACCATTTGAAATCAACCAAAACTTGAAATCGTAGGCCTATTTTTTTGTTGAATCCTGGGTTGAATTGGAAAAATAGCTGTTGATGATTTCTAGGCCTAAATAGCATCATTGATGAGATATGATTCATAAAGTATGGTTACATTTAATTTAATTGATTTCGGTAGCAACTGTGACTATTGAATTTTTAAGTGAAGAATTCTCAATAATCATTCTCACGATAGCACATTGGTAATAGTCAGTGACAAATATCATAGCAGGGCTGGGTTAAAGCCCTGGATGGGAGACCAAAGGGTAGCTGTAGATTGATTAATATGGGAAGCACCTCCAGTAGGAGTAGTTTCAAAGGTACTAATTCAACATATTTTATGCTTGTTGAAAATTGGTTACTATCCTGGGAAATTTCACCCTCAAAACAACAGTTGATGACTTTTTGCAAATCCAACGTATTTTAAACATAGATTCCACATCACAATACGTTAAGAAATTACGTTGAAACAACGTTGATTCAGTGTCGAGTGTGTGTGTGTGTGTGTGTGTTCTGGTCTGTTTAACTGTGGGACTACGGCCCATTAGGTTTTATTTGACTATGACTGGGCCAGTGGTGGACTAAGGAGCCTCATCTCACACACACACACACACACACACACACACACACACACACACACACACACACACACACACACACACACACACACACACACACACACACACACACACACACACACACACACACACACACACACACATTGAGGATGTGTCAAGCATGGGCATACAGACATTCATTTATTGATGGTGTCTGATGACTTAATACATGGCATGTCATGGAGTGACGGGTGAGAGAGTGGGACATCCCTCTTCCATCTGTCATACTAAATGTCCTGTGAATAGATTAAAATCTAGTTTTTCTATAATTGTATGGAATAATAATACATTAAAATAGAAGAACTCTTGAGTGTAAAGATAGAGTACATCATAGAAGCACTGAATATACACAGAGAGAATGCAGCCATACAGACCCACAGCCATACAGACCCACAGCCATACAGACCCACAGCCATACAGACCCACAGCCTTACGTCCATACAGACCCACAGCCTTACAGACCCACAGCCATACAGCCCCACAGCCATACAGACCCACAGCCATACAGACCCACAGCCATACAGCCCCACAGCCATACAGACCCACAGCCTTACAGACCCACAGCAATACAGACCCACAGCCATACAGACCCACAGCCATACAGACCCACAGCCTTACAGACCCACAGCCATGCAGACCCACAGCCATACAGACCCACAGCCTTACAGACCCACAGCCATACAGACCCACAGCCTTACAGACCCACAGCCATACAGACCCACAGCCATACAGACCCACAGCCTTACAGACCCACAGCCATACAGACCCACAGCCATACAGACCCACAGCCATACAGACCCACAGCCTTACGTCCATACAGACCCACAGCCTTACAGACCCACAGCCATACAGACCCACAGCCATACAGACCCACAGCCATACAGACCCACAGCCATACAGCCCCACAGCCATACAGACCCACAGCCTTACAGACCCACAGCCATACAGACCCACAGCCATACAGACCCACAGCCATACAGACCCACAGCCTTACAGACCCACAGCCATGCAGACCCACAGCCATACAGACCCACAGCCTTACAGACCCACAGCCATACAGACCCACAGCCTTACAGACCCACAGCCATACAGACCCACAGCCATACAGACCCACAGCCTTACAGACCCACAGCCATACAGACCCACAGCCATACAGACCCACAGCCATGCAGACCCACAGCCATACAGACCCACAGCCTTACATCCATACAGACCCACAGCCTTACAGACCCACAGCCATACAGACCCACAGCCATACAGACCCACAGCCATACAGACCCACAGCCATACAGCCCCACAGCCATACAGCCCCACAGCCTTACAGACCCACAGCCATACAGACCCACAGCCATACAGACCCACAGCCATACAGACCCACAGCCTTACAGACCCACAGCCATGCAGACCCACAGCCATACAGACCCACAGCCTTACAGACCCACAGCCATACAGACCCACAGCCTTACAGACCCACAGCCATACAGACCCACAGCCATACAGACCCACAGCCATAGAGACCCACAGCCATACAGACCCACAGCCATGCAGACCCACAGCCATACAGACCCACAGCCATACAGACCCACAGCCATACAGACCCACAGCCTTACAGACCAACAGCCATACAGACCCACAGCCATGCAGACCCACAGCCATGCAGACCCACAGCCATACAGACCCACAGCCATACAGACCCACAGCCATACAGACCCACAGCCTTACGGCCATACAGACCCACAGCCATGCAGACCCACAGCCATACAGCCATACAGACCCACAGCCATACAGACCCACAGCCATACAGACCCACAGCCTTACAGACCCACAGCCATACAGACCCACAGCCTTACGGCCATACAGACCCACAGCCATGCAGACCCACAGCCATACAGACCCACAGCCATACAGCCATACAGACCCACAGCCATACAGACCCACAGCCTTACGGCCATACAGACCCACAGCCATGCAGACCCACAGCCATACAGCCATACAGACCCACAGCCATACAGACCCACAGCCATACAGACCCACAGCCTTACAGACCCACAGCCATACAGACCCACAGCCTTACGGCCATACAGACCCACAGCCATGCAGACCCACAGCCATACAGACCCACAGCCATACAGCCATACAGACCCACAGCCATACAGACCCACAGCCTTACGGCCATACAGACCCACAGCCATGCAGACCCACAGCCATACAGCCATACAGACCCACAGCCATACAGACCCACAGCTTTACAGACCCACAGCCATACAGACCCACAGCCATACAGCCATACAGACCCACAGCCATACAGACCCACAGCCATACAGCCATACAGACCCACAGCCATGCAGACCCACAGCCATACAGCCATACAGACCCACAGCCATACAGACCCACAGCCATACAGACCCACAGCCTTACAGCCATACAGACCCACAGCCATACAGACCCACAGCCATACAGACCAACAGCCATACAGACCTACAGCCATACAGACCCACAGCCATACAGACCCACAGCCATACAGACCCACAGCCTTACGTCCATACAGACCCACAGCCATACAGACCCACAGCCATACAGACCCACAGCCATACAGACCCACAACCATACAGACCCACAGCCATACAGACCCACAGCCTTACAGACCCACAGCCATACAGACTCACAGCCATACAGACCCACAGCCATACAGACCCACAGCCTTACAGACCCACATTCATGCAGACCCACAGCCATACAGACCCACAGCCTTACAGACCCACAGCCATACAGACCCACAGCCTTACAGACCCACAGCCATACAGACCCACAGCCATACAGACCCACAGCCTTACAGACCCACAGCCATACAGACCCACAGCCATACAGACCCACAGCCATGCAGACCCACAGCCATACAGACCCACAGCCATACAGACCCACAGCCATACAGACCCACAGCCTTACAGACCAACAGCCATACAGACCCACAGCCATGCAGACCCACAGCCATGCAGACCCACAGCCATACAGACCCACAGCCATACAGACCCACAGCCATACAGACCGACAGCCTTACGGCCATACAGACCCACAGCCATGCAGACCCACAGCCATACAGACCCACAGCCATACAGACCCACAGCCTGTCAGACCCACAGCCATACAGACCCACAGCCTTACGGCCATACAGACCCACAGCCATGCAGACCCACAGCCATACAGACCCACAGCCATACAGACCCACAGCCTTACGGCCATACAGACCCACAGCCATGCAGACCCACAGCCATACAGCCATACAGACCCACAGCCATACAGACCCACAGCTTTACAGACCCACAGCCATACAGACCCACAGCCTTACGGCCATACAGACCCACAGCCATAAAGACCCACAGCCATACAGACCCACAGCCTTACAGACCCACAGCCATACAGACCCACAGCCTTACGGCCATACAGACCCACAGCCATGCAGACCCACAGCCATACAGCCATACAGATCCACAGCCATACAGACCCACAGCCTTACAGCCATACAGCCATACAGACCCACAGCCATACAGACCCACAGCCATACAGACCAACAGCCATACAGACCTACAGCCATACAGACCCACAGCCATACAGACCCACAGCCATACAGACCCACAGCCTTACAGCCATACAGACCCACAGCCATACAGACCCACAGCCTTACGGCCATACAGACCCACAGCCATGCAGACCCACAGTCATACAGCCATACAGACCCACAGCCATACAGACCCACAGCCATACAGACCCACAGCCATACAGACCCACAGCCTTACAGCCATACAGACCCACAGCCATACAGACCCACAGCCATACAGACCCACAGCCATACAGACCAACAGCCATACAGACCTACAGCCATACAGACCCACAGCCATACAGACCCACAGCCTTACAGCCATACAGACCCACAACCATACAGACCCACAGCCATACAGACCCACAGCCTTACAGCCATACAGCCATACAGACCCACAGCCATACAGACCCACAGCCATACAGACCAACAGCCATACAGACCTACAGCCATACAGACCCACAGAAATACAGACCCACAGCCATACAGACCCACAGCCTTACAGCCATACAGACCCACAGCCATACAGACCCACAGCCTTACGGCCATACAGACCCACAGCCATGCAGACCCACAGCCATACAGCCATACAGACCCACAGCCATACAGACCCACAGCCATACAGACCCACAGCCTTACAGCCATACAGACCCACAGCCATACAGACCCACAGCCATACAGACCAACAGCCATACAGACCTACAGCCATACAGACCCACAGCCATACAGACCCACAGCCATACAGACCCACAGCCTTACAGCCATACAGACCCACAGCCATACAGACCCACAGCCATACAGACCCACAGCCATACAGACCAACAGCCATACAGACCTACAGCCATACAGACCTACAGCCTTACGGCCATACAGACCCACAGCCATACAGACCCACAGCCATACAGACCCACAGCCATACAGACCAACAGCCATACAGACCTACAGCCATACAGACCCACAGCCATACAGACCCACAGCCTTACAGCCATACAGACCCACAGCCATACAGACCCACAGCCATACAGACCCACAGCCATACAGACCAACAGCCATACAGACCTACAGCCATACAGACCCACAGCCATACAGACCCACAGCCTTACAGCCATACAGACCCACAGCCATACAGACCCACAGCCATACAGACCCACAGCCTTACAGCCATACAGCCATACAGACCCACAGCCATACAGACCCACAGCCATACAGACCAACAGCCATACAGACCTACAGCCATACAGACCCACAGCCATACAGACCCACAGCCATACAGACCCACAGCCTTACAGCCATACAGACCCACAGCCATACAGACCCACAGCCTTACGGCCATACAGACCCACAGCCATGCAGACCCACAGCCATACAGCCATACAGACCCACAGCCATACAGACCCACAGCCATACAGACCCACAGCCTTACAGCCATACAGACCCACAGCCATACAGACCCACAGCCATACAGACCAACAGCCATACAGACCTACAGCCATACAGACCCACAGCCATACAGACCCACAGCCATACAGACCCACAGCCTTACAGCCATACAGACCCACAGCCATACAGACCCACAGCCATACAGACCCACAGCCATACAGACCAACAGCCATACAGACCTACAGCCATACAGACCTACAGCCTTACGGCCATACAGACCCACAGCCATACAGACCCACAGCCATACAGACCCACAGCCATACAGACCAACAGCCATACAGACCTACAGCCATACAGACCCACAGCCATACAGACCCACAGCCTTACAGCCATACAGACCCACAGCCATACAGACCCACAGCCATACAGACCAACAGCCATACAGACCCACAGCCATACAGACCCACAGCCATACAGACCCACAGCCATACAGACCCACAGCCATACAGACCCACAGCCATACAGACCCACAGCCTTACAGACCCACAGCCATGCAGACCCACAGCCATACAGACCCACAGCCTTACAGACCCACAGCTATACAGACCCACAGCCTTACGGCCATACAGACCCACAGCCATACAGACCCACAGCCTTATGTCCATACAGACCCACAGCCTTACGGCCAAACAGACCCACAGCAATACAGACCCACAGCCTTACGGCCATACAGACCCACAGCCTTATGGCCATACAGACCCACAGCCAAACAGCCATACAGACCCACAGCCATAGAGCCATACAGAACCTCAGGCGTACAGACCCACAGCCATACAGCCATACAGGCCCACAGCCATACAGTCCCACAGCCATACAGCCATACATACCCATAGCCATACAGACCCACAGCCTTACGTCCATACAGACCCACAGCCTTACGGCCAAACAGACCCACAGCCTTACGGCCAAACAGACCCACAGCAATACAGACCCACAGCCTTACGGCCATACAGACCCACAGCCTTATGGCCATACAGACCCACAGCCATACAGCCGTACAGACCCACAGCCATACAGCCATACAGGCCCACAGCCATACAGACCCACAGCCATACAGCCATACATACCCATAGCCATACAGACCCACAGCCAATACAGACCCACAGCCATACAGACCCACAGCCATACAGACCCACAGCCATACAGACCCACAGCGAATACAGACCCACAGCCATACAGACCCACAGCTAATACAGACCCACAGCCATACAGACCCACAGCCTTACAGACCCACAGCCATACAGTCCCACAGTCTTACAGACCCACAGCCATACAGACCCAAAGCCAATACAGACCTACAGCCTTACAGACCCACAGACCCACAGCCTTACAGACCCACAGCCATACAGACCCACAACCAATACAGACCCACAGCCATACAGACCCAGAGCCTTATGGCCATATAGACCCACAGCCATGCAGACCCACAGCCTTACGGCCATACAGACCCACAGCCGTGCAGACCCACAGCCTTACGGACATACAGACCCACATCCATACAGTTCCACAGCCATACTGACCCACAGCCATACAGACCCACAGCCTTACGGCCATAAAGACCCACAGTCATACAGACCCAGAGCCATAAAGAACCACAGCCTCACTACCATACAGACCCATTACCATACAGACCCACAGCCTTACGGCCATACAGACCCAGAGCCTTACGGCCATACAGATCCACAGCCATACAGACCCACAGCCTTACGGCCATACAGACCCATTGCCTTACGGCCAAACAGACCCACAGCCTTACGGCCATACAGACCCACAGCCATACAGCCAAACAGGCCCACAGCTATACAGCCATACAGACCCACAGCCATACAGACCCACAGCCGTACAGACTCACAGCCTTACGGCCATACAGACCCACAGCCTCCACAGCCATACAGCCTCCACAGCCATACTGCCTCTACAGCCATACAGCCCCACAGCGGCACAGCCATACAGTCATACAGACCCACAGCCATACAGACCCACAGCCATACAGCTATACAGACCCACAGCCATACAGCCTCCAAAGCCATACAGCCGTAAAACTAAATGCATGCTTTTCAATCGAACGCTGCCCACACCCGCCCACCGGCTCCAGCTCCACAGCCACACAGCCATACAGCCCAAACAGCCCCACAGCCATACAGTCCCACAGCCATACAGCCACACAGCCATACAGCTCCACAGCCACACAGCCATACAGGCATACAGCCCGACAGCCACAATCATACAGTCCCACAGCCACACAGCCATTTATTTTTCATTAAAAACTCCTCTCCTCTCCTCTCCTCTCCTCTCCTCTCCTCTCTCCTTAGTTCAGGCTTGACTGATTTTCTTTTTGTGTTGTTATTTATTCACTGTTCATTGATGTGTTCCAGATTGTAGCATCTGATGCATTTCAATAATGTCAGATCTTACCATGTGCAATATGCTCAAGTCAAATCCCCATTTTAAATATAGATGGATTTATAAATATATTAATTGTAGGAATAAGCATCTGCTTCTTTGAACAACTGTATTTTCCTTTGTAATGGTGCTCTAGAGTTGAGTGGCAGGCTGTTCAAAGCTGCCTCTGAGATTACAACCAAATGACAACTGGCATAGTGTCTTCCCTATCAAATACAACAGGTATAGTGTCTTCCCTATCAAATACAACTGGTATAGTGTCTTCTCTATCAAATACAACTGGTATAGTGTCTTCTCTATCAAATACAACTGGTATAGTGTCTTCCCTATCAAATACAACTGGTATAGTGTCTTCCCTATTCAAATACATCAGACACATATCAAATACACACAGCCATACAGCTCCACAGCCACACAGCCACACAGCCCAAACAGCCCCACAGCCATACAGTCCCACAGCCATACAGCCACACAGCCATACAGCTCCACAGCCACACACCCATATAGGCATACAGCCCCACAGCCATACAGGCATACAGCCTGACAGCCCCACAATCATACAGTCCCACAACCACACAGCCATACAGCCCCACAGCCATACAGACATACAGTAGATAGTGTTGTTTTTGTGAAGTGACTAAGTCAGCAGTATGTAAAGGCTTGGTGAGAGGGAGAGAAGGAGAGAGGGAGACATGGAGAGAGAGAGGTAAAGAGAGAGGTGAAGACAGAGAGAGAAAGAGAGATGTAGTGAGAAAGAGAGAGGGAGAGATGTTGAGATACAGTATCTGGTGTCTAGATCTAGATTTACGACATCTTAGTTCCTGTTCCCACTTTAGAGACCACTGCTGTCTCAGCTAATAAATGAGTTCTGCCCTCTACCACACACAAACACACACACACACACATTGGACAGAAACCAGCCGGGGTCCCTTTGTCTCATAACTCATGGCAGGGCGAGGTGGTTCTTCCATTGTTCTCAGTGTTAACGCGTGCATCTGTGTGTCCAGACCCTGTTATGGATTGTTAATCCAGGATGATATCACTCTTCTGCTTCATAATCAATACGTGAGCAATAGGAGAGGAACTCTTCATTGATTGACCCCTGGCCTGCATGCTGGAACATAACACAGATCTCACACCCTGCAGGAGAATTCATACCCTCTTATTAGAACTTAGAAGGAGGGGAGGGGTAGCCTGGTGGAACCAGCCTGATCGATGTGTTTACCTAAGGGAGGGGTAGCCTGGTGGAACCAGCCTGATCACTGTGTTTACCTAAGGGAGGGGTAGCCTGGTGGAACCAGCCTGATCGATGTGTTTACCTAAGGGAGGGGTAGCCTGGTGGAACCAGCCTGATCACTGTGTTTAACTAGGGGAGGTGTAGCCTGGTGGAACCAGCCTGATCGATGTGTTTACCTAAGGGAGGGGTAGCCTGGTGGAACCAGCCTGATCACTGTGTTTAACTAGGGGAGGGGTAGCCTGGTGGAACCAGCCTGATCGCTGTGTTTACCTAAGGGAGGGGTAGCCTGGTGGAACCAGCCTGATCGCTGTGTTTACCTAGGGGAGGGGTAGCCTGGTGGAACCAGCCTGATCACTGTGTTTACCTAAGGGAGGGGTAGCCTGGTGTAACCAGCCTGATCACTGTGTTTAACTAGGGAGGGGTAGCCTGGTGGAACCAGCCTGATCGCTGTGTTTACCTAGGGGAGGGGTAGCCTGGTGGATCCAGCCTGATCGCTGTGTTTACCTAAGGGAGGGGTAGCCTGGTGGAACCAGCCTGATCGCTGTGTTTACCTAGGGGAGGGGTAGCCTGGTGGAACCAGCCTGATCGCTGTGTTTACCTAAGGGAGGGGTAGCCTGGTGGAACCAGCCTGATCACTGTGTTTACCTAGGGGAGGGGTAGCCTGGTGGAACCAGCCTAATCGCTGTGTTTACCTAAGGGAGGGGTAGCCTGGAGGAACCAGCCTGATCGCTGTGTTTACCTAGGGGAGGGGTAGCCTGGTGGAACCAGCCTGATCGCTGTGTTTACCTAAGGGAGGGGTAGCCTGGTGGAACCAGCCTGATCACTGTGTTTACCTAGGGGAGGGGTAGCCTGTGGAAAGTCTATAACTGGTCTATAATATTTAGCATTTATTAAGAATCAAACATATTACCTCTCTTTTAGTTTTCACACACCCAGAGAACTATCTGTTTAGTATACCTGCAGTATTCCTCCAGAATAGACTAATCTGACATTGTAACTGTACATCTACCTAGCCTCCTTAGCTAACATTCACTATGAGAGAGACGTTGGTTTCAGAAGGCTTTTCCCTATGGAATGGAGCACTATGAGAGAGACGTTGGTTTCAGAAGGCTTTTCCCTATGGAATGGAGCACTATGAGAGAGACGTTGGTTTCAGAAGGCTTTTCCCTATAGAATGGAGCACTATGTGAGAGGGTCACAGAGTTGTTTTGGTTTCTTTCTGTAGCCCCGTGCCCTGTTCCCCTCTTCTCCCCTTTCTCTCTCTCTCTCTCTCTCTCTCTCTCTCTCTCTCTCTCTCTCTCTCTCTCTCTCTCTCTCTCTCTCTCTCTCGCTCTCTCGCTCTCTCGCTCTCTCTCTCACCCTTTTTCTGTCTCTAAGTCTTCAGTGTGTAATGAGATCCATATCAGAGAGAAATATGATCAGAGCCAGAGAAAGATATAAAGAGGGAGAGAGAGAGAGAGAGAGAGAGAGAGGGGGACCCTAGTCTTGCTTGGTTAGTGGAAAGTGATAGAGTGATTAAAAGAGTGATAGAATACTGATGGACCTCTCTCTCTCTCTCTCTCTCTCTCTCTTTCTCTGTGTCTCTGGGGAGTCAGTGTAAGTATGTCAGAGAGGCAGATGGACAGCTTCTGTAACAATCGGCCATTAATTATCTAACATCCCAATCCATCAGACTGGCGATATGGAGAACATTAAGGTTACCCACACAGACGCACACACACACACACACACACACACACACACACACACACACACACACACACACACACACACACACACACACAGCAGGATGTAGTCCAGGGGATTTTACTACTGTTAGGGTCCCAGGCAGAGAGGAAAAAACAAATTTTTCCGTTAATATTTTTTCAGGAATTCCTCCCTCACTCAGCCTGTAGCTCTGTGTGTGTGTGTAGGATTTGAGTTGTATGTTTGATATATCACATAATGTTTTGTCCATGGCAGTCACACACTGCCCAAAAAGCACTTATGTGTGTGTGTGTGTGTGTGTGTGTCCCTTAACCCATCCCAACAGGGCTTGACTCAGACTCCTCTATACAAACTATCAGCATGAACTATTCCCTTGCCCGACACACACACACACACACACACACACACACACACACACACACACACACACACACACACACACACACACACACACACACACACACACACACACACACACACGCACACACACAGAGTCTCCCCTCCGCTCGGTCTGCCACGGCGAGGAGAGGGAAGAAAGAGCTGATGGGAGTCCTGCTGTGACCATCCTTGTCTCAGCTGAACACCCAACAAAGGCATGCTGGAGAACACTCTCCGCTCAGCTCCGTGTGACAGCTGTGACTGACGCCTTAATCGCTGCTCTCTGGGAGGCCTAACACACACACACACACACACACACACACACACACACACACACACACACACACACACACACACACACACACACACACACACACACACACACAGCCATGCATTCTCTCTCACACCTCGGAAACCTGAAAGAGACAATTCCACACATATCTACAGATTCCTGTCTCTCTCTGTCTCTTGTTGCCTTTTGTAACACTCCTTTCTTTGCCAGAGTAGAATGTAACCATTTCCTCTGTATTACTTGATATTGTGAAACATTATGAATGGGAAAAGGCGGAGTTAATGCTACATGTATGGGACTGTGTGTAAATAGAGTTAGTCTGCGGACCGTGGGATAAGGGGCCGTAAGCCAGCGGGATCTGTGTCTGTCTAATTGAATTAGTTTAATTGCTAGTGTGATTGATGGAGTCAGATGTTGGTTGATTTCCATGCTGTTTTGTCTGGTTTATAATTCCTGCTCCACGGGACACAGACCAGTCACATACAACAGGAACCGGCAATCAATCAACTAGCCTGGGGAAGGACACAGAGGAATTTGTGTGTGTGTGTGTGTGTGTGTGTTAGACCCATTCATCAGACAATGGAAAGCCAACAATGACATCAGATATGGAACCACAGCTAAATTTAATCTGGTCTAATGCCCTGCTAAGCTCACAGGCCGCTCTACTCTAGTCATCCTGCTCTCTGTGGTGTGTGTGTGTGTGTGTTGTTGTTGCCAGTCAGGGGTCTTCAGTTTCCACTCTGTTTTAGTAACTCGTCTTGCCGTATTGAATCGACTGAGGCAGAATATATACCGTGTGTGTGCGTGTGTGTGTAGCGCAGCATTCTCGTCATGGGAGCCAGTCTGTTTCATCTGTAACATGTGTTTTGCATTATACCCATGTTGCTGTTGCCCCACACAGTACCTTCAAACCACCTTGGGAAAGGTCTGTGTTGTAACAGAGATTTTCAATCTCAATGAGATCACTGATGATAGACAATTGCTGTTTATTTTTCATTAAAACCTCCTCTCCTCTCCTCTCCTCTCCTCTCCTCTCCTCTCCTCTCCTCTCCTCTCCTCTCCTCTCCTCTCCTCTCCTCTCCTCTCCTCTCCTCTCCTCTCCTCTCCTCTCCTCTCCTCTCCTCTCCTCTCCTCTCCTCTCCTCTCCTCTCCTCTCTCCTTAGTTCAGACTTGACTGATTTTCTTTTTGTGTTGTTATTTATTCACTGTTTATTGATATGTTCCAGATTGTAGCATCTGATGCATTTCAATAATGTCAAATCTTACCATGTGCAATATGCTCAAGTCAAATCCCCATTTTAAATATAGATGGATTTATGAATATATTAATTGTAGGAATAAGCATCTGCTTCTTTGAACAACTGTCTGTCTTTTCCTTTGTAATGGTGCTCTAGAGTTGAGTGGCAGGCTGTTCAAAGCTGCCTCTGAGATTACAACCAAATGACAACTGGCATAGTGTCTTCCCTATCAAATACAACTGGCATAGTGTCTTCTCTATCAAATACAACAGGTATAGTGTCTTCCCTATCAAATACAACTGGCATAGTGTCTTCTCTATCAAATACAACAGGTATAGTGTCTTCCCTATCAAATACAACTGGCATAGTGTCTTCCCTATCAAATACAACTGGCATAGTGTCTTCCCTATCAAATACAACTGGCTTAGTGTCTTCCCTATCAAATACAACTGGCATAGTTTCTTCTCTATCAAATACAACTGGTATATTCTCTTATATGTTGTATGGACTGGAAATTATGAGAAGGAGAACCATTAGCTTAGCCTTGAAGGTTTTTAAAGGGTTGGAGGTAGGCAGACTGGTTGTTCTGTAGCTAGGAGGTCTGTAGGCAGACTGGTTGGTCTGTAGCTAGGAGGTTTGTAGGCAGACTAGTTGGTCTATAGCTAGGAGGTCTGTAGGCAGACTGATTGATCTGTAGCTAGGAGGTCTGTAGGCAGAATGGCTAGGTATGTTATATTGGAAGAGTTTTGTAGGCAGACTGACTCAGTCTGTAGTGTTGGAGGAGGTCTGTAGGCAGACTGGCTAGCTCTGCGTCTCTATTTAATTAGTTCACTACTTTGTGAATAGGGCCATTTGGGATGCAGCTTAGATCTGTAACGTTGGAGGTCTGTAGACATTGGTTGGAAGCAGTCTTGTGGTGGAAGACATCTTCTCAGCATTAGATATGCATCCTGTGATGAGGCTTTGAAGACGAGAGGCTTGGGAGGGGACTGGGAGTGTGTGTCTGTGTGTGTCTGTGTGTGTCTGTGTCTGTGTGTCTGTGTGTCTGTCTGTCTGTCTGCCTGCCTGCCTGCCTGCCTGCCTGCCTGCCTGCCTAGAAGCACACGGCCTGACAAAAGCTGCTCAGACACACAAACACACACACCACACACACAAACACCACACTCACCACACACCACACACACACTCACCACACACCACACACTCACCACACACCACACACTCACCACTCACCACACACCACACACCACACACCACACATCACACACCACACACCACACATCACACACCACACACACACACACCACACACACACACACACACACACTACACAAACACACATTGGGGAGATCGTATTCTGGCTGAGGCTTGTGGGGATTAAGTTTGTTGTGTGTGTGTGTGTGTGTGTGTGTGTGTGTGTGTGTGGTGTGTGATGTGTGGTGTGTGGTGTGTGATGTGTGGTGTGTGGTGTGTGGTGTGTGGTGAGTGGTGAGTGTGTGGTGTGTGGTGAGTGTGTGGTGTGTGTGTGTGTGTGTGTGTGTGTGTGTGTGTGTGTGTGTGTGTGTGTGTGTGTGTGTGTGTGTGTGTGTGTGTGTGTGTGTGTGTGTGTTGTGTGCATGATGTTTCCTGTCCCTAAAGTGTCAACTTCCTGTTGGGACTGTCACTCAAACACACACTTTATGGTATTGGCCACAGCATAGAACTGATGAGTAGATGGAGACATCTGTGTGTCGGCCTGTGTGCTTGGGAGTATGTGTGTGTGTGTGTGTGTTGAGACTGAGCGAAAGCCTAGCAGCTAGCGATGAATCATCAGAATTATTTGAAAGTCAAATGTACAGTTTCATGACAGGCACATGTTATTATTTTCTCTGTAAGCCAAACAAATGAGTGTTTTTAATCTTTCAGAACTTTGATTGAGCAAATATATCAGGGATCCCTGAGAGAGATAGCAGATTGGACCACAACAGTTTCAAATAGACCAGGGATCTCTGAGAGAGACCACAACGGTTTGGCCCCATTTATGGAAGGGGTGTTTATTCAGTCGTGATCACATCCTCCATAAATACATACGACGACAACGTCAGTAGAAACAGACAGGTGGACCAGCCTTCCTTCTCCTGCTATGCATTACATTACATTAACATCACATCTACATTACATTGGTTCCATTAGTGACTATTGAACTAGAGAAGATGTCACACAGCAAACAATGTACAGTACATCACAATCACGTGATCAGAGAGAGTCATTCACTGATGGGGAATCTAAATCATGTCATTGATATTATTGGTCTATGCATGTGAACAATGTTTATATTTTCTTTAGTAAAACACAAGATGAAATTATACAACACAAAAATACTCTAGTTGATTTGATTTCATTTAGTTTATTTGCACTAAAGTCAAGCACATGATCTGGTTTTAGAGAGAGGGGGTTTTCACAACGCACCTGGAGAAGCTGAAAGTCACATTAACTTACCTCTATCTAATCTCCTGCCTAATTCATTTAGCCCTTCTCTCAATGCTCTCAATGCCGTGTGTGTGTATAACGTGTGTGTCTGTCTGTATGTGTGTGTGTGTACATGACCTGTGTGTGTACAACGTGTGTGTCTGTCTGTGTGTGTGTACAACATGTGTGTGTGTGTGTGTGTGTGTGTGTGTGTGTGTGTGTGTGTGTGTGTGTGTGTGTGTGTGTGTGTGTGTGTGTGTGTGTGTGTACAACGTGTGTGTATGTGTGTACAACGTGTGTGTATGTGTGTACAATTTGTGTGTGTGTGTGTACATGACCTGTGTGTGTGTGTGTACATGACCTGTGTGTGTATTAATATCCTCTCCATCCGCCCCTCACGGAACTCTATGATGATGGCATATCCATGGTGATGATTGTGTGTCATTATTTTCCCCGTCAGATGAGTGATATCCCTGAGGAGAGTAGAGGGAGAGAGAGAGAGAGAGAGAGAGAGAGACAGAGAGAGGGGAGAGAAAGAGAGAGAGACAGAGAAAGAGAGGGAGAGAGGGGAGAAAGAGAGAGAGACCGAGAGAGGGGAGAGAAAGAGAGAGAGACAGAGAGACCGAGAAAGAGAGGGAGAGAGGGGTAGCGGGAGAGAGGGAGAGAGAGGGAGTGGGAGAGAGGGAGTGGGGGAGTGGGAGAGAGGTGGTGGGAGAGAGGGTGAGTGGGAGAGAGGGAGTAGGGGAGTGGGAGAGAGGGAGAGAGGGGTAGTGGGAGAGTGGGAGAGTGGGAGAGTGGGAGAGAGAGAGAGAGGGAGAGAGAGGGAGAGAGAGGGAGAGAGGGAGCGTGGGAGAGTGGGAGCGTGGGAGAGAGGGGGAGTGGGACAGAGGGACAGAGGGACAGAGGGATAGAGGGACAGAGGGATAGAGGGAGAGAGGGAAAGAGGGAAAGATGGAAAGAGGGTGAGTGGTAGAGAAGGAGAGAGGGAGAGAGGGAGAGAGGGGGAGAAGGAGAGAGGGAGAGAGGGGTAGTGGGAGAGAGGGAGAGAGAGGAAGAGAGAGGGAGTGGGGGAGAGGGAGAGAGGGGGAGTGGGAAAGAGGGGGAGAAGGAGAGAGGGGTAGCGGGAGAGTGGGAGAGAGGGAGAGAGAGGGAGTGGGGGACTGGGGGAGTGGGAGAGAGGTGGTGGGAGAGAGGGGGAGAGGGAGAGAGGGTGAGTGGTAGGGGAGAGAGGGAGAAAGGGAGAGAGGGGGAGTGGGAGAGAGGGGGAGTGGGAGAGAGGGGGAGAGGGAGAGAGGGAGAGTGGGAGAGAGGGAGCGTGGGAAAGAGGGGGAGAGGGGGAGAAGGAGAGAGGGAGAGAGGGGTAGCGGGAGAGTGAGAGAGAGGGTGAGAGAGGGAGTGGGAGAGAGGGAGTGGGGGAGTGGGAGAGTGGGGGAGAGGGAGAGTGGGAGAGTGGGAGAGTGGGGGAGTGGGAGAGAGGGGGAGAGGGAGAGAGGGGGAGTGGGAGAGAGGGAGAGAGGGGGAGTGGGGCTTGAAATCAAGAGGCTTGATTTCTGTTCTCGTAAAAACCTGGGTTTTCTGCACGTTAACACTAGAAGCTTATTACCCAAAATGGATCAATTGAAAGTGTGGGTTCACAGCTCCAATCCAGATATGTTGGTCATTAGATAGATAGATAGATAGATAGATAGATAGATAGATAGATAGATAGATAGATAGATAGATAGATAGATAGATAGATAGATAGATAGATAGATAGATAGATAGATAGATAGATAGATAGATAGATAGATAGATAGGTACTTTATTGATCCCCCGGGGGGAAATTTCATTGTCAAGCAGCTACAACAAAACACAGGGCAGGTGCAAAATGCCACAGCGAAAGTACACAAAAGACAGATACACGGTACATGATACATAGAGCGGCAGTATGAAACAGTATAGAAATACAAGATATCTGGAGTGCAAAAAAATAAAAGCTATTAAAGAGACATTGCATAGTATGGGTGGTTGGCTGAATATGTACACTATACATTGGTGGATGTGTACACTATACATTGGTGGATGTTGGATGGTTAACTATACTATACAGGTTAATGGCAGAGAAATACTTCAGTAGCTAAAAATGCGTATGATATGAGCGAGGGTAATAATAGTTTACTTAATAGACAGACTGGGTAAATGAACAGGGAAGTGAACATTTTGCATGGTTACTGAGACGTGGGTAAGAAATCGTGTTTTCAATACTGATGTTAACCTTTCTGGTTATAACCTCTTTCGGTAAGACAGATCTTCCAAAGGTGGTGGAGTGGCAATATTTACCAAGGAACACCTTCAGTGCTCGGTTGTCTCCACCAAGTCCTTTCCCCAAACAATTTGATTTGCTGGTTTTAAGCATTACACTTTCAAATAGCTCTTTGTTGACTGGTGCTGGGTGTTGTCCACCATCAGCACCGGCCTGTACCCTAAATGCCCTAAGCTCTCTTCTGGCCCCTTACACGAAGTCTGAATTTGTCCTGCTAGGTGACGTAAACTAGGAAATGCTTAAACCACCTGACCAAGTCCTAAAGCAATGGGACTCACTAAATATTTCTCAGATTATTACCAATCCCACAAGGTATGACTCCAAACACCCAGAAAAGGCTACTCTCCTTGATGTTATCCTCACAAATAATCCTGATAAGCATCAATCTCCCTCTTTTTCCCCTGCCCCATTACATAGTTTCTCCCTGCAGGCAGTCACAGAGTCTGAGGTGCTAAAGGAGGTTCCCATTGCTTGGAAGGCAGCCACGGTGCGTCCTTTATTTAAAGGGAGAAATCAAGATGATCCTAACTGTTATAGGACCAATTTCTATTTTAAAATGTTGGAAATACAGTGGGGAGAACAAGTATTTAATACACTGCCGATTTTGCAGGTTTTCCCACTTACAAAGCATGTAGAAGTCTGTAATTTTTATCATAGGTACTCTTCAACTGTGAGTGACGGAATCTAAAACAAAAATGCAGAAAATCACATTGTATGATTTTTAAGTAATTAATTTGCATTTTATTGCATGCCATAAGTATTTGATACATCAGAAAAGCAGAACTTAATATTTGGTACAGAAACCTTTGTTTGCAATTACAGAGATCATACGTTTCCTGTAGTTCTTGACCAGGTTTTCACTCACTGCAGCAGGGATTTTGGCCCACTCCTCCATACAGATCCTTCAGGTTTCGGGGCTGTCGCTGGGCAATACGGACTTTCAGCTCCCTGCAAAGATGTTCTATTGGGTTCAGGTCTGGAGACTGGCTAGGCCACTCCAGGACCTTGAGATGCTTCTTACGGAGCCACTCCTTAGTTGCCCTGGCTGTGTGTTTCGGGTCGTTGTCATGCTGGAAGACCCAGCCACGACCCATCTTCAATGCTCTTACTGAGGGAAGGAGGTTGTTGGCCAAGATCTCGCAATACATGGCCCCATCCATCCTCCCCTCAATACGGTGCAGTCGTCCTGTCCCCTTTGCAGAAAAGCATCCCCAAAGAATGATGTTTCCACCTCCATGCTTCACGATTGGGATGGTGTTCTTGGGGTTGTACTCATCCTTCTTCTTCCTCCAAACACGGCGAGTAGAGTTTAGACCAAAAAGCTCTATTTTTGTCTCATCAGACCACATGACCTTCTCCCATTCCTCCTCTGGATCATCCAGATGGTCATTGGCAAACTTCAGACGGGCCTGGACATGCGCTGGCTTGAGCAGGGGGACCTTGCGTGCGCTGCAGGATTTTAATCCATGACGGCGTAGTGTGTTACTAATGGTTTTCTTTGAGACTGTGGTCCCAGCTCTCTTCAGGTCATTGACCAGGTCCTGCCGTGTAGTTCTGGGTTGATCCCTCACCTTCCTCATGATCATTGATGCCCCACGAGGTGAGATCTTGCATGGTGCCCCAGACCGAGGGAGATTGACAATCATCTTGAACTTCTTCCATTTTCTAATAATTGCGCCAACAGTTGTTGCCTTCTCACCAAGCTGCTTGCCTATTGTCCTGTAGCCCATCCCAGCCTTGTGCAGGTCTACAATTTTATCCCTGATGTCCTTACACAGCTCTCTGGTCTTGGCCATTGTGGAGAGGTTGGAGTCTGTTTGATTGAGTGTGTGGACAAGTGTCTTTTATACAGGTAACGAGTTCAAACAGGTGCAGTTAATACAGGTAATGAGTGGAGAACAGGAGGGCTTCTTAAATAAAAACTAACAGGTCTGTGAGAGCCGGAATTCTTACTGGTTGGTAGGTGATCAAATACTTATGTCATGCAATAAAATGCAAATTAATTATTTAAAAATCATACAATGTGATTTTTGTTTTAGATTCTGTCACTCACAGTTGAAGTGTACCTATGATAAAAATTACAGACTTCTACATGCTTTTTAAGTGGGAAAACCTGCAAAATCGGCAGTGTATCAAATACTTGTTCTCCCCACTGTATACAGTGTTGTAACGATGTGCAAATAGTTAAAGTACAAAAGGGAAAATAAATAAACATAAATATAGGTTGTATTTACAATGGTGTTCTTCACTGGTTGACCTTTTCTTGTGGCAACAGGTCACAAATCAATCTGCCGTGATGCACACTGTGGTATTTCACCCAATAGATAACAATAGATTGTTTTCAAATTCTTTGTGGATCTGTGTAATCTGAGGGAAATATGTGTCTCTAATATGGTCAAACATTTGGCAGGAAGGTAGGAAGTGCAGCTCAGTTTCCACCTAATTTTGTGGGCAGTGTGCACATAGCCTGTCTTCTCTTAAGAGCCAGGTCTGCCTACGGTGACCTTTCTCAATAGCAAGGCTATGTTCACTGAGTCTGTACATAGTCGTATTTTTCCTTATTTGGGATCAGTCACAGTGGTCAAGTATTCTGCCACTGTGTACTCTCTGTTTAGGGCCAAATAGCATTCCAGTTTGATTCTCTCCAATGTGTCAAGTAATTATCTTTTTGTTTTCTCATGATTTAGCTGTGTCTAATTGTGTTGCTGTCCTGGGACTCTGTGGGGTCTGTTTGTGTTTGTGAACAGAGCCCCAGGACCAGCTTGTAGAATTGAACACCTCTTTTCTGGATTTTGATAATTAGTGGGTATCGGCCTAATTCTGCTCTGCATGCAGAATTCTGCTCTGCACAGAATCTGTGCAGAAGATCTAGGTGCTGCTGTAGGCCCTCCTTGGTTGGGGACAGAAGCACCAGATAATCAGCAAACAGTAGACATTTGATCGTAATGTACATATTGCCAAAGCTTACTTTGGAGATTTACAATATTAACATAATTAAAATAATAATAATCAATATTGTCAATATTGTTCAATAACCATTGAACAATAACAATATAGAGGAGATGTGCAGGTTGGTTGGTCTGTCAGACACTGTCCCTCATCTTATGACAGGCAGCAATGTAGTGGTCTGTCAGACACTGTCCCTCATCTTATGACAGGCAGCAATGTAGTGGTCTGTCAAACACTGTCCCTCATCTTATGACAGGCAGCAATGTAGTGGTCTGTCAGACACTGTCCCTCATCTTATGACAGGCAGCAATGTAGTGGTCTGTCAGACACTGTCCCTCATCTTATGACAGGCAGCAATGTAGTAGTCTGTCAAACACTGTCCCTCATCTTATGACAGGCAGCAATGTAGTAGTCTGTCAGACACTGTCCCTCATCTTATGACAGGCAGCAATGTAGTGGTCTGTCAGACACTGTCCCTCATCTTATGACAGGCAGCAATGTAGTAGTCTGTCAGACACTGTCCCTCATCTTATGACAGGCAGCAATGTAGTGGTCTGTCAGACACTGTCCCTCATCTGATGACAGGCAGCAATGTAGTGGTCTGTCAGACACTGTCCCTCATCTGATGACAGGCAGCAATGTAGTGGTCTGTCAGACACTGTCCCTCATCTTACGACAGGCAGTAATGTAGTGGTCTGTCAGACACTGTCCCTCATCTGATGACAGGCAGTAATGTAGTGGTCTGTCAGACACTGTCCCTCATCTGATGACAGGCAGTAATGTAGTGGTCTGTCAGACACTGTCCCTCATCTGATGACAGGTAGCAATGTAGTGGTCTGTCAGACACTGTCCCTCATCTTATGACAGGCAGCAATGTAGTGGTCTGTCAGACATTGTCCCTCATCTGATGACAGGCAGCAATGTAGTGGTCTGTCAGACATTGTCCCTCATCTTACGACAGGCAGTAATGTAGTGGTCTGTCAGACACTGTCCCTCATCTGATGACAGGCAGTAATGTAGTGGTCTGTCAGACACTGTCCCTCATCTGATGACAGGCAGTAATGTAGTGGTCTGTCAGACACTGTCCCTCATCTTATGACAGGCAGCAATGTAGTGGTCTGTCAGACACTGTCCCTCATCTGATGACAGGCAGCAATGTAGTAGTCTGTCAGACACTGTCCCTCATCTTATGACAGGCAGCAATGTAGTGGTCTGTCAGACACTGTCCCTCATCTTATGACAGGCAGCAATGTAGTGGTCTGTCAGACACTGTCCCTCATCTGATGACAGGCAGCAATGTAGTGGTCTGTCAGACACTGTCCCTCATCTTATGACAGGCAGCAATGTAGTGGTCTGTCAGACACTGTCCCTCATCTTATGACAGGCAGCAATGTAGTGGTCTGTCAGACACTGTCCCTCATCTTATGACAGGCAGCAATGTAGTGGTCTGTCAGACACTGTCCCTCATCTTATGACAGGCAGCAATGTAGTGGTCTGTCAGACACTGTCCCTCATCTGATGACAGGCAGCAATGTAGTGGTCTGTCAGACACTGTCCCTCATCTTATGACAGGCAGCAATGTAGTGGTCTGTCAGACACTGTCCCTCATCTTATGACAGGCAGCAATGTAGTGGTCTGTCAGACACTGTCCCTCATCTTATGACAGGCAGCAATGTAGTGGTCTGTCAGACACTGTCCCTCATCTTATGACAGGCAGCAATGTAGTGGTCTGTCAGACACTGTCCCTCATCTGATGACAGGCAGTAATGTAGTGGTGGTCCCAACCCACAGCTCTCTGCTCCTCCCCAACAGGACGGGTAACCTGTTCTCAATTTGGGGAAATTACACTCTAATTGTTTTATATTTTTGACATTTTGTCAGGAAATGCAGCTCTGTCTCAGGTTCTGTGGTGCAGTGGTTGCACAGCCTTTCCTCTACAGGGAGCCATGTTTTCCTGTGTCTACCCTTCTCAATGGCAAGGTTGTGCTCACTGAGCCTGTACTTTGTCAAGGTTTGATCAATAACCATGGTCAAATAGTTTACCATGGTGTACTGTCGATTTAGGGCCAGATAGCACCGCATTTTGTTTTGTGCTTGTGTTTCCCAATAAGTTAAGTAGTTTTGTTTAGTCTGTGTTGTAATTATTTTTTTTCTGATTGATTGGATGTTCTGGTCCTGAGGCTTCAGTGTGTTAGTAGAACAGGTTTGTGAACTGCTGGATTTCTTTGCTCAGCTCTTGGCATTGCAGGGCTTGGTAATGATATGAGAGGGGGGTCACTATATTTGAGATGTTTTCAAAAAATTCTCTCTCTCTCTCTCTCTCTCTCTCTCTCTCTCTCTCTCTCTCTCTCTCTCTCTCTCTCTCTCTCTCTGTCTCTCTCTCTGTCTCTCTCTCTCTCTCTCTCTCTCTCCCTCACTCTGCCTTTCTTTTTATCTCCCTCTCTCCAGGTTTGTCCCAAGGTGAAGTACCACAGCTGAGTACACTGTGGTGTTATCTATCTAGCTGACAGCTGGAGAGAGAGAGAGAGAGACGAGAGAGAGACAGAGACAGAGAAAGGGAGAGAAAGGGAGGGAAAGGGAAGAGAGAGCAGTACATCTGGAGGCCTCTCCATCATGTGTAGTGTTGCTAATGTCTCTTTCAGCTGAGCAATATTAGTGCACTATATAGGGAATAGGGTGCCATTTGGGAAATAGCCCAGGCCTTATGGTAATGAGGGAGCCCGAGTCCAACATATATCATCAGAGAGAGAGAGAGGAAATACAGACACAGATTAAAATGTCATGTACCTTTTTCCATAACACTGATTTTTCATTGATTTTGTGGCATCTGAAATTGTTTGGAGCTGAATTATCGGTTGTGAGGTGAGGAGATTAATTAAAAGAGGCCTGAACTGGTGATGATGATGAAATTGGGAATAGGAGTCTTTTAAACACCATTTAAGAATGTGTTATTTATCTGGTGGCTGAGGCTGAATGGAACAGGTACAGACAGAGACAGAATGGCTAAGGGTTGGTGTAGACAAGCAGACAGAATCGGTTAGAATAACAGAAATGTCCCTTTAAATATCCCTTAACAAGTGGTTAAGACAGTCTGTTTCCTCTGGTTGGGTTGCTGTTGAGAATCTCCCCCAGGCCATGTTCCCTTTAGATAAACCAGTGGGAACATGCGTGTGGGAAGACAGGTATGGACAGGTGTGTGAGAGAGGCAGGGTAGTGTGTGTGTTTGGGTGGGGGGCTTGGTATGGCTATAGGGAATCTTTCCTTCATAGTTGTCCTGAAAGCAGGTGTACGTGAAAGGTCAGATGCGTGTGTGTGTGTGTGTGTGTGTGGGTGTGTGTGTGTGGGTGAGGTATCCACAGGGCGGAAACATCTATATGTAGGAGAAACAATCTATTGGGAAGTTATGGATAACATATGCATGGGAGGTCGGGGATGCACGTGTGAGAGATTGATCAGGTATGCGTGTGTGAGAGATCATGTCTGTCTTTGTGTGTGTGTGTGTGTGTGTGTGTGAGAGAGAGATTATGTGTGTGTGTGTGTGTGTGTGTGTGTGTGTGTGTGTGTGTGTGTGTGTGTGTGTGTGTGTGTGTGTGTGTGTGTGTGTGTGTGTGAGAGAGAGATTATGTGTGTGTGTGTGTGTGTGTGTGTGTGAGAGAGAGATTGTGTGTGTGTGTGTGTGTGTGTGTGTGTGTGTGTGTGTGTGTGTGTGTGTGTGAGAGAGAGATTATGTGTGTGTGTGTGTGTGTGTGTGTGTGTGTGTGTGTGTGTGTGTGTGTGTGTGTGTGTGTGAGAGAGACAGAGAGAGGTCAGAGATAGAAAGTGTTGCAGAGCACCATGTACCTCCAGCAGCTCTGACAGATGCAGGCAGGTTACTGGTATGTGAAGAGAAACTAAAACAATAACCTTTGGGAGTCTTCATGAGGAAGAGTAAATGCTGAATTTCTGGAGCTCTGAAAGACAATAGGCCTAACTTAATTAACAACTTGTTCACAGTTGAACAATCTTAGTCTCACTGTGTCAGTGTGAGTAGCAGCTTGTGGCCTGCTGAGACGGAAACGTGTTACTAAGCTAAATAACATCATGTTGATCACAGATTAGAGTTGCTGAGGTGGGGTTGTGTGTGTGTGTGTGCGTGTGCGTGCGTTTGTGTATAACTGATGAGAGTCAGTGAGGTGACGTTTCGTCAGCTGTTTTGAGGATTCCCAGGGAAGTTGTTTTACTAACACAACAGAAACACAACAATAGACACGCTGCTATCATAACACACTCCTGTATGTTTGGCTGGATTTATGTGTGTGTGTGTGTCCGTGTGTGTGTGAGCTGTGCTTGCCTCAGACACATATCAGCTATCCATCTTGTACTGCTCTGAACAATAGCAGGAATATATTAATAAAACCTGGAAGACAGGAGACACAAAAGACATATTTGGTTTGTAATTTCCCGCTCCCTCTTCCCTGTGATTGTCCCTGCATCTGACAGATGAACAATGGTAGTGTAGGGAACTTTTCTGCTGTTATCTTTTACTTTGTCTTCACTGAGAGGTTCAGACCAGCCTGTCAGAGCTGAAGGTTTTCTGCCCAAGATTGATGTTCTCTCTCTCTCTCTCTCTCTCTCTCTCTCTCTCTCTCTCTCTCTCTCTCTCTCTCTCTCTCTCTCTCTCTCTCTCTCTCTCATTCCCTTCCCTTTGTTCTGCAACAGGTTTCAGTTTGTCTACAACACCCAAAGCTTTACTGCTGTAGCTGGCTTGTGTTAACACCTGTTGAACCGTCACGTACTGTATACCTTACACACACATCCATGAAATATTGATTCTGCTTTGCTTTGAAGACAAAACGTTCCCCCTAAAACTTGAAACAGGAAGTCTCATACACAGTCAAACCCACATATAAAGGCTTTGATACAATCCTTTCTGTTGCAGAGGAAAGGTTGTACAAGTGTAGGGTCTTAATTTGATCACCCTGTTGCAGGATAATTTTTCCAACAATGCAGGACAAACTTGTAGTGTTTTTAAGGTTTAAAAAGGCTTCTGAAGTTTGTAATTTCCACTTTGAAATTTCAGACTTGATTTTCCCTTATGAAAAAGGTATCAACCCCTACAAAAATGTCCATTCATTATGATCCACAAAATAATTTACACTTCCTGTTCAGGATTATTTTCCTGCTGTAGCAAATGGGCTCAAATTAAGATTCTACATCTGTTATTGTATGAAAATCATTTTCATTTTCACGGATTGTTGGACTGGTTGAGAAGTAACCAGGGCTTTGCCACTGCCCTTGATTGATTTGAACCATTGATTTGTGTTGGCCCATCTCATAGGCCGCATCCGAAATGGAATCCTATTCCCTAAATAGCACACTACTTTTGACCTAAGCCCTGGTCAAATTAGTGCACTATATAGGGAAAAGGGTGCAATTTGGGACACACCCATACACACTGTAGTGCAGATGTCCTCTGGTTCACCATACAGCCAGCTGTGAAGGTTTGATAATCATTATCATTCTTCCTTTCTTTTCTGGGAGTGAAATGTTGTCCAGTGAATATGAGAGATACTATTGTTCCTCCCTGCAAGGCTATCCTGTTCTCTCCCTTGGCTGCTGTGGTCTGATTAGAACCTTGGATCTGGGTCCAACTCGCTGCTCTGGGGGAATCCACCCCATTCCAGAACCATCCTCCCTCTGAGCCTTCTGGTATACTCTGTCTCTATCAAACAGACACACGCACACGCACGCACGCACGCACACACACACACACACACACACACACACACACACACACACACACACACACACACACACACACACACACACACACACAGTGAGTGGTTATGGCAGGGCTAGGCTGGTTTGGCTGACGCCTGCAGAGAAGAGAGATCTTTACTGAGCATACAGCATCCATCTGTGGCTGAGCCTTTGTAATGGGAGGCAGCTGGCTGTGTGTGTGTGTGTGTGTGTGTGTGTGTGTGTGTGTGTGTGTCTGTGTGTGTGTGTGTGTGTGTGTACGTGTGTGTGCGTGCGTGCGTTAGCTTGTGTGAAAAAAAGAGAGTGTGAGGGTGTGTGTGTCATGGCGATGAGAGCGGAGGAACAGGGGAAAGAATGAGCTCTCTGTGTGTGAGGGTCACAGAGCAACCTCATGACCAGAACTATACACTCTGACTGAAATAGACCCAAACTCTCTCTCTCTCTTTCCTTTCACTCAACTCTCTTTTCTCTCCCTCCCTCCCTCTCTCTCTCTCCCTCTCCCCCTCTCTCTCTCTCTCTCTCTCTCTCTCTCTCTCTCTCTCTCTCTCTCTCTCTCTCTCTCTCTCTCTCTCTCTCTCTCTCTCTCTCTCTCTCCCTCCCTCTCCCTCTTTCTTTCTCACCCTCTATTTATCTCCCTCCCTATCTCCTCCCTCTCCCTCTCTCTTTCTCCCCCTCTATCTCCCTCCCTCCCTCCCTCCCTCCCTCCCTCCGTGTTGACCTGAGGAAAGCTGTTTATCCCTATGTGATAATGATTGCGTGTGTGTACTGTCAGTTTGTGACTGTTTGGGATGAGATGAGTCATGCTGAATATGATTTTCACTTCATGCCAGCGAGAGTGAGTTAATAGAATCCTGTACCTCTGAGAGCGAGGGAAAGAAAGAGGGAGAGATAGAGAGAGGGAGACAGAAAGAGAGAGACAGAGGTACAGAGCTTGGGTGTAAGGGCTGGTTTGTGGTTAGGCCGCTGACTCCCACCAGGGGGAGTATAGGAGCCACAATCCAGTCCTCAGATCAGTTATTAGGGGAAGTTAATGATCCCCAATCAGAGACAGCTGTCTAGTGTTGTCTCTGATTGCGGATAGTATTTAAGCTCCACACACATCCACCTGTGTGTGGATCATTGTTCTTGCTTGTCTGCTATTTGCTCACAGCAAGTAAGTCACTGTGTTTTGTATTTTGTTTATACTCTCCTTTATTATTTTGTGCCTCGTGAGACCATCTCCAAAATAAAAAGGATGACACTTCACCGGCGCTCCGTCTATCGTCCCTTGATTACTCCGCACCGTGACATTGGGGGAGAGAGGGACAGAGATATTTAGCTATTTAAGGATCTCTTCCTGTCGTTTACCTGTACAGTTAATGTAACCATGCAAATATTCACTAACCTGTAAATTTAACTATATTTACCTGTACAGTTAATTTAACCATGCAAAATATTAACTTACCTGTGCATTTAACCAGTCTGTATATTAAGTAAACTATTATTACCCTCACTTATCATACGCACTTTTAGCTATTTAAGTATTTCTCTGCCATCGACCCAGCCGCGAACTACCCAGTGATGCAAGACTACCATACGAGCTAAATGCCTTTTATGCTTTCTTCGAGGCAAGCAACACTGAAGCATGCATGAGAGCACCAGCCGTTCCGGACGACTGGTGCTCTCACAGACGTGTACTCAGAGCATGCATGGACCAACTGGCAAGTGTCTTCACTGACATTTTTAACCTCTCCTTGACCGATTCTGTAATACCTTCATGTTTCAAGCAGACCACCATAGTCCCTGTGCCAAGAAGTGAAGGTAACCTGCCTAAATGACTACCGTCCCATAGCACTCACATCAGTAGCCATGAAGTGCTTTGAAAGGCTGGTCATTGCTCACATCAACACCAACGGAAACCCTAGACCTACTCCAATTTGCATACCGCTCCAACAGATCCACAGATTACGCAATCTAAATTGCACTCCACACTGCCATTTCCCACCTGGACAAAGGAACACCTATGTGAGAATGCTGTTCATTGACTACAGCTCAGCGTTCAACACCATAGTGCCCACAAAGCTCATCACTAAGATAAGGACCCTGGGACTAAACACCTCCCTCTGCAACTGAATCCTGGACTTCCTGACGGGCCGCCCCCAGGTGGTAAGGGTAGGCAACAACACATCTGCCACACTGATCCTCAACACTGGGGCCCCTCAGGGGTACGTGCTTAGTCCCCTCCTGTACTCCCACGACTGTGTGGCCAAGCACGACTCCAAAACCCACAAGTTTGCTGACTACACAACAGTGGTAGGCCTGATCACCGTGTGGTGCCAGGACAACAACCTCTTCCTCAATGGAGCAAGACAAAGGAGCTGATCGTGGACTACAGGAAAAGGAGGGCCAAACATGCACCCATTAAGATTGACGGGCTATAGTGGAGTTGGTCGAGAGTTTCAAGTTCCTTGGTGTCCAAATCACCATTGAACTATCATGGTCCAAACACACCAAGACAGTTGTGAAGAGGGCACAACAACACCTTTTCCCCCTCAGGAGACTAAAAAGATTTGGAGACTAAAAAGTTCTACAGCTGCACCATCGAGAGCATCCTGACCGGTTGCATCACCACCTGGTATGGCAACTGCTCTGCATCCGACCGTAAGGCGCTACATAGGGTAGTGTGTACGGCCCATTACATCACTGGGGCCAATCTTCCTGCCATCCAGGACCTAAATACTAGGCGGTGTCAGAGGAAGGCCCTAAAAATTGTCAAAGACTCAAGTCATAGACTGTTATCTCTGCTACCACATGGCAAGCGGTACCGTAGCGCCAAGTATTACATTTTTACACTGCTGCTACTCGCTGTTTATTATCTATGCATAGTCACTTTACCCCTACCTACGTGTACAAAATACCTCAACTAACCTGTACCCCCGCACAATTACTCGGTACCGGTACCCTCTGTATATAGCCTCGTTATTGTTATTTTATTGTGTTACTTTTTATTTTAATTTTTATTTTATTTATAGTTTATTTAGTCAATGTTTTCTTAACTCTATTTCTTGAACTGCATTGTTGGTTAAGGGCTTGTAAGTAAGCATTTCACGGTAAGGTCTACACCTGCTGTATTCGGTGCATGTGACAAATAACATTTGATTTGATAATAGCAGTGAAGTGATAATTGGTAAGAAAACACTTTTCATGGAGAGATAATTACTGGGGTTTTTAGAGAGGAGAATAGTGTACCTGTGAGTGTGTGTGTGTGTGTGTGTGTGTGTACTGTGTGTGTGTGTGTGTGTGTGTGTGTGTGTGTGTGTGTGTGTGTGTGTGTGTGTACTGTGTGTGTGTGTGTGTACTGTGTGTGTGTGTGTACAGTGTGTGTGTACAGTGTGTGTGTGTGTGTGTGTGTGTGTGTGTGTGTGTACTGTGTGTGTGTGTGTGTGTGTGTGTGTGTACTGTGTGTGTGTGTGTGTGTGTGTGTGTGTGTGTGTGAGTGTGAGTGTGAGTGTGTGTGTGTGTGTGTGTGTGAGACAGTAGAATAGTGTACCTGTATCTGGCTGTTGCTCCAGTTGGCATGTTCCTGTAGTTGCAGGCTAATTAGTCTGTCTGAACAATGCTAATGAATTCTAATTTATATATGAGCTGTTCATGCTGCTTCACAGGCTGAGGAATACATTTACTGTTCCACAATCTGCCTCATATGGGCCATATTCATTCACGCACGCACGCACGCACGCACACACACACACACACACACACACACACACACACACACACACACACACACACACACACACACACACACACACACACTCATAGTCTTATGGTCTTATTCATTCAGATTCATATGGGCTTTCTCATAGAGAAAAATCAGGGTTGTCTCTGGGTGTTTCCTGTCCCAGGCTGGGTAATGTCAGGGTTGTGCAGGGTGCTGGGTTAGGAGGAGGTAGGGGGAGGAGGAGGTAGTGGGAGGAGGAGGAGGTAGGGGGAGGAGGAGGTAGGGGAGGGGGAGGAGGAGGAGTTACTTTGACAGGGAGGTTAGAGAATGTTGAGGGTGTGTGTGTCCACCTCTCCTCTCCTCTCCTCTCCTCTCCTCTCCTCTCCTCTCCTCTCCTCTCCTCTCCTCTCCTCTCCTCTCCTCTCCTCTCCTCTCCTCTCCTCTCCTCTCCTCTCCTCTCCAGGGTCGTTTAGTGACAGAGACAGAGTGAGACAGAGACAGAGTCCCAGCCTGTTAGTACAGCTCACGGTCAGGTCTGCAGCTGCTTGCCAAGAGGAGGGCTTTTAAAAGGGTCTGAACACTAATTGCTGCCCCTTTTCTTTTATGCTGCTTCTCTTCCATCTGCACCGTGCTTCAAAACTCAGCCAGATACTCACTACCGCACTGTTAACAAAGACTGGAGACACAGAGAGAGAGAGACACAGAGAGAGAGACAGAGGGAGAGAGAGAGAGAGAGAGAGAGAGAGAGAGAGAGACAGAGAGAGAGAGAGAGAGAGAGACACAGAGAGAGAGAGAGAGAGAGAGAGAGAGAGAGAGAGAGAGAGAGAGAGAGAGAGAGAGAGAGAGAGAGAGAGAGAGACACAGACAGACTGACTGACTGACTGACAGACAGACAGACTCACTGAGTTCAACTGTATCTATTTTTGCTTCACAATCCTTTTTGAGAGCACCTGTTTGGTCTTCAATGAAAAGCATCAAAATCTATTGTTGAACAAAATGTTTCCAGTTTTGTGTTGTTCTTTTTAATATTGTTTCCAATAGTTGCTGTTTTTAATCAGTGTGCATGTGTGTGAAAGAATGAATGAAAGATAGAAAATGATAGAAAGAGAGAGGGGGCAGGGCGAGAGAGAAAGAAAGAGAGAGGGGGTAGAGAGGTTTGGTCAGCTACAAAGCCTCATGTTGCTATGGTAACTTGTTTATGCCTCACTGGTGCATCTTGTAGATCAAATTAGCGACTGATGGAGTCCTTGTCTGGGTTGGGGCGACACACACACACACCCTCTTATCGCACTGTGAATTATAATGCCCCCCTTAGCAGAGAGCAGACAATAACAGGGGAGTATCTGCCCATTGCCTAACCCCTTTCTGATCTGTGTGTGCGTGTGCGTGGCGTGCGTGTGTGTGCGTGTGTGTGCGTGCGTGTGCGTGCTTGTGTGCGTGGGTGTGTGTGTTTGTGGGTATGTTTTGTGTGGTTGGGTGTGCGTGTTGGTGTGTGTGTGTTGGTGTGTGTGTGTACCAGCCCAATTCCGTCTCTGATCCCATGAGACCTTCCTATCTGCATACTCTATCATCTCATTACATTAACACAGAGTCCATTCTGATCATTTTAACATCTCATTACATTAACACAGAGTCCGTTCTGATCATTTTATCATCTCATTACATTACACAGAGTCCATTCTGATCATTTTAACATCTCATTACATTAACACAGAGTCCGTTCTGATCATTTTATCATCTCATTACATTAACACAGAGTCCATTCTGATCATTTTAACATCTCATTACATTAACACAGAGTCCGTTCTGATCATTTTATCATCTCATTACATTAACACAGAGTCCATTCTGATCATTTTATCATCTCATTACATTAACACAGAGTCCGTTCTGATCATTTTAATCTAATTTAGGATTGATCCTTTCTATTCATACTGTATTCCTCCCATTCCTAGTACATGAAGACATCTGGTAATGCCTCTATCATCTCTCTCTCTGTCTCTGTTTCTCTCTCTGACAGGGAATCGTTTAGCAGTCTAATGAGCTGAGTGATGATAGAACGTAGATAAGGTGGCAGGGAGTACACACTCCGAGAGAGAGAGAGAGAGAGAGGGTGGGGGGGAGTTGGGGAGGAGAGAGGGTGGGAGGGGAGAGAGGGGGAGGAGAGAAAGGGTGGGAGGGGAGAAAAAGAGGACAGGGGAGAGAGAGAGGGTGGGAGGGGGAGAGAGAGATGGTGGGAGGGGGAGAGGGGTGGGAGAGAAAGGGTGGGAGGAGAGAGAGAGGGTGGGAGGGGGGAGAGAGAGAGAGAGGGTGGGAGGGGGGAGAAAGAGGGGGAGAGAGAGGGTGGGAGGGGAGAGAGAGAGAGAGAGTGAGAGGGGGAGAGAGGGGGGAGAGAGAGAGGGTGGGAGGGGAGAGAGGGGTTGTCATCTACCCAGATATCTTATTAACAGGCTCTTCTCCTCTCCTCTCTCCTCAGGTTCCTGTCAGGTAGAGGGGTGGTCATCTACCCAGATATCTTATTAACAGGCTCTTCTCCTCTCCTCTCTCCTCAGGTTCCTGTCAGGTAGAGGGGTTGTCATCTACCCAGATATCTTATTAACAGGCTCTTCTCCTCTCCTCTCTCCTCAGGTTCCTGTCAGGTAGAGGGGTGGTCATCTACCCAGATATCGGGGACAAGCTGGACATTATCTGCCCCAAGGCTGAGCCAGGACGAGACTATGAGTTCTATAAGCTGTACCTGGTCAGGAGAGAGCAGGCAGAGGGGTGCAGCACAGTCATGGACCCCAATGTACTGGTCAACTGTAACAAGCCAGAGAAGGACATCAAGTTCACTATCAAATTCCAGGAGTTTAGTCCCAACTATATGGGCCTGGAGTTTAAGAAGAATATGAATTACTACATCACATGTGAGTACTGAATAAAGCTTTATAGTTGCAGTGTTATATGTTCTTGAAACCACTGACCTCAGAAACATTTGTTCCACTCTTGTTGACTCTAAATTAATGGAAGAGTTCTGCCCCCCCCCCCAAATATGTTCTGTTTCATCACGCCTGATAAGGCTTGATTAAGCCGGGTGAGTGGACCCAGGGAGTGGTGTTTTGTGTTTCCTAACCTATTTATTTGTCCCTGGTGATGGTGGTGGTTTAGTGGAGCAGAGAATGGAGCAGAGAGTAATAAATCTGTTATATAAAGACACAGTTTAGTTTGTCTGAGCTGATAACTGACTAAAACTAGAGAGGAGAGGACAGACAACATGAGCCAAGAGAAGGAGACTGGTCCAACTCAAGGTGTCATAAAAACAAAATCACCACCCTCCCCAACGTTATATTTTCACAATATTGCACACCCTCCCCCCTCATAAAATTCCCTCAAAAATAATGATTACCAACACAAATAACAATAACTGTAGCAACCCTGTGTTTATAAATGTGGATATTGACACATTTCCCGGACAGAGGAATAAAGCTACCTGACAGAGAGTTACACACAATAGGGAACTTTATTTCCAGTGGATAAGATGGATATGATTTTCTGTCCACACACTCCATCACTCTTGTCCACTTGGAGAGAGACCCCCACCCCAGTAAATTTTGAATTGACCCTTACAATGCAAGAAGATACCTTAGCTTCCAGATTTGTAGGCTAACTTTCCTTGCTATCTTACAGCTAAAGCTAAAATCAATTCACTACCCTAGTACCTTGTTTGTGATTGTAACTAAAAACGTTGTTAATTCACTTCGTCTCCACCAGCTCACATCATCATTGCTCGAGTCTCGAACTGTGTGTGTGAATGAGGTCATGGGTCTTAAAGAGAGAGAACCATGACGTCAGATTGCTTCTTCTTCTATGCAAATGTTGTTGATCAGTACAATAAAATAAGTCCCAAATAGAAGGTGAACAATTCGTTTTTCATCTGTTGCCCTATGAAATCAGTCAAAACAAGCTCAATAACATAACATGCACGCACTCCTATTAAATGTGTTCCCCTGTATTGTGAATAGGCCTAGGTTACATCTTGATTTACCCAGTTTATCAATAGAGATTTAACATTCAAATAAATTATTAATAAATTGCACCTTTTTTTGCCATGGTATCGTTTTGGTATCATGTTGGTATAGAGTATCGTGATGTTATCGAGATAACATACGATACTTAACCTGGTATCGTATTGAAGTCAAAATTCTGGTATCGTGACACTAATCCCTCCATCACTGCCCTCCATCTCTCCATCCCTCCGCCTCTGCCTTCCATCTCTCCATCAATCCATCTATGCCCTCAATCCCTCTATCTCTGCCCTCCATCCCTCCATCCCTTGATCTCTCCATCTCTTCATCCCTCTATCACTCTATCCCTCCATCTCTTCATCCCTCCATCTCTACCCTCCATCCCTTCATCCCTCCATCCACACCACTGCTTCTGCAGTAGCACTGTTTCGGTGCCTGCTGCCAAGAGAGAGATAAACGGTGTGAGAGAGGGAGAGAGAGATAAACAGTGAGAGAGAAAAAGAGATAAATGGTGTGAGAGTGGGAGAGAGAGATAAACTGTGAGAGAGAGAGGGGGGAGATAAACGGTGAGAGAGAGAGAGAGATAAACGGTGTGAGAGAGGGAGAGAGAGATAAACAGTGAGTGAGAGAAAGAGATAAATGGTGTGAGAGTGGGAGAGAGAGATAAACTGTGAGAGAGAGAGGGGGGAGATAAACGGTGAGAGAGAGAGAGAGATAAACGGTGAGAGAGAGGGAGAGAGAGATAAACAGTGAGAGAGAGGGAGAGAGAGATGAACAGTGAGAGAGAGGGAGAGAGAGATAAACTGTGAGAGAGAGGAAGAGAGAGATAAACTGTGAGAGAGAGGAAGAGAGAGATAAATGGTGAGAGTGAGAGAGGGAGAGATAAACGGTGAGAGAGAGGAAGAGAGAGATAAATGGTGAGAGTGAGAGAGGGAGAGATAAACGGTGAGAGAGAGGAAGAGAGAGATAAATGGTGAGAGAGAGAGAGGGAGAGAGAGATAAACAGTGAGAGAGAGGGATAGAGAGAGAAATGGTGAGAGAGAAGGAGAGATAGATGAACGGTGAGAGAGAGATAAATGGTGAGAGAGAGGGAGAGAGAGATGAACGTTGAGAGAGAGAGAGAGATACATGGTGAGAGAGAGAGAGAGATAAATGGTGAGAGAGAGAGGGAGAGAGATAAAACAGTGAGAGAGAGAGAGATAGAGTCTCTACTAGTCACTGTTATGATATCTCATTCTGAAAGGATCAGCAGTGTAGTGTGTGTAGCACGGTATTAATGAGGTTGGTTATTGCACTAGTTTTATTATTAATCTTGAGGCTTGTTTAGAGAGAGAGAGAGAGAGAGAGAGAGAGAGAGAGAGAGAGAGGAGAGAGAGAGAGAGACGAGAGAGAGAGAGACTATGGTCCCTCAGCCACATCATAATTCCATGGGCACAAACGACCTGAGGGCCCAGAAAGAAAGGGTGGCTACAGCACTCAAGGGAGTGATTGAAAAAATGCACAAGTGGTTATCTCCACCCTGCTTCCACATAAATAATTTCACCCTGCCACCATACAGCGGGTGAATGCAAGCATTTCCCGGATTTGCGCCTCAAAACCTAATGCCTACTTGGCCCACCACTCCACCCTGGACTTGAACAGCCATTACGACCAGGTCCACCTCTACAAGGCAGCAATCCTAACTTTTGCCAGGACCCTGAAGGACATCAACCTCAACCGCAGCTCCAGCACCTCACATAGGAGCAACAGAGCAACGGACACTCCGCCCAGACCAGCAGCACACCCTCCCAGACCTGCTAATTTGGTATATTGCAGACCTAACCCACTCTATTAAATTTGTCAAAACAGGAACATTTTACATCTAGAAATTAATAAGGAAATGATCTCAACAGAGAAAAATGTCCTCATGTGTACTGCCTACAGTGGGGAGAACAAGTATTTGATACACTGCTGATTTTGCAGGTTTTACTACTTACAAAGCATGTAGAGGTCTGTAATGTTTATCATAGGTACACTTCAACTGTGAGAGACGGAATCTATAACAAAAATCCACATTGTATGATTTTTAAGTAATTAATTTGCATTTTATTGCATGACATAAGTATTTGATACATCAGAAAAGCAGAACTTAATATTTGGTACAATTAATATTTGGTGCAATTACAGAGATCATACGTTTCCTGTAGTTCTATACCAGGTTTGCACACACTGCAGCAGGGATTTTGGCCCACTCCTCCATACAGATCCTTCAGGTTTCGGGGCTGTCGCTGGGCAATACGGATTCTCAGCTCCCTCCAAAGATTTTCTATTGGGTTCAGGTCTGGAGACTGGCTAGGCCACTCCAGGACCTTGAGATGCTTCTTACGGAGCCACTCCTTAGTTGCCCTGGCTGTGTGTTTCGGGTCGTTGTCATGCTGGAAGACCCAGCCACGACCCATCTTCAATGCTCTTACTGAGGGAAGGAGGTTGTTGGCCAAGATCTCGCAATACATGGCCCCATCCATCCTCCCCTCAATACGGTGCAGTCGTCCTGTCCCCTTTGCAGAAAAGCATCCCCAAAGAATGATGTTTCCACCTCCATGCTTCATGGTTGGGATGGTGTTCTTGGGGTTCTACTCATCCTTCTTCTTCCTCCAAACACGGCGAGTGGAGTTTAGACCAAAAAGCTCTATTTTTGTCTCATCAGACCACATGACCTTCTCCCATTCCTCCTCTGGATCATCCAGATGGTCATTGGCAAACTTCAGACGGGCCTGGACATGCGCTGGCTTGAGCAGGGGGACCTTGCGTGCGCTGCAGGATTTTAATCCATGACGGCATAGTGTGTTACTAATGGTTTTCTTTGAGACTGTGGTCCCAGCTCTCTTCAGGTCATTGACCAGGTCCTGCCGTGTAGTTCTGGGCTGATCCCTCACCTTCCTCATGATCATTGATGCCCCACGAGGTGAGATCTTGCATGGTGCCCTAGACCGAGGAAGATTGACCGTCATCTTGAACTTCTTCCATTTTCTAATAATTGCGCCAACAGTTGTTGCCTTCTCACCAAGCTGCTTGCCTATTGTCCTGTAGCCCATCCCAGCCTTGTGCAGGTCTACAATTTTATCCCTGATGTCCTTACACAGCTCTCTGGTCTTGGCCATTGTGGAGAGGTTGGAGTCTGTTTGATTGAGTGTGTGGACAGGTGTCTTTTATACAGGTAACGAGTTCAAATAGGTGCAGTTAATACAGGTAATGAGTGGAGAACAGGAGGGCTTCTTAAAGAAAAACTAGCAAGTCTGTGAGAGCCGGAATTCTTACTGGTTGGTAGGTGATCAAATACTTATGTCATGCAATAAAATGCAAATTAATTATTTAAAAATCATACAATGTGATTTTCTGGATTTTTGTTATAGATTCCGTCTCTCACAGTTGAAGTGTACCTATGATAAAAATTACAGACCTCTACATGCTTTGTAAGTAGGAAAATACTTGTTCTCCCCACTGTATATCCGCCCAATGGCAATCTGGCAATCTAAATGCCAGAACTGGACAAGAACCTGACACTCTCAGCACACAGGGGGACAAACACCTACCTGGAGGTGACAGTATTCCCCCCACATATGCCCCCCTAGACACAACTATGACAAAACAACCAACAACAACGGGTCACAACTCCTGCAGCTCTGGCGGACACTGGGTCTGTACATAGTCAATTGTAGGCTTCTAGGAGACTCCTATGGTAGGTACACCTACAGCTCATCCCTTGGTAGTAGTACTGTAGATTACTTCACTGACCTCTTACCAGAGTCTCTCAGAGCGTTCACAGTCAGCCCACTGACACCCCTATCAGATCACAGCAAGATCACAGTCTACTTGAACAGAGCAATACTCAATCATGAGGCATCAAAGCCAAAGGAACTGAATAATATAAAAAAATGCTATAGATGGAAGGAAAGTGGTGTAGAAACCTACCAAAAATCAAGAAGCGACAAATTCAATCCCTTTTAGACAACTTCCTGGGAAAAACATTTCACTGTAATAGTGAAGGTGTAAACTTGGCAGTAAAAAACCTAAACAGTATATTTGACTTTTCAGCTTCCCTACTAAATACAATGTTTTCAAGTAGACAAACTAAGAACATTATAAACAATGACACATGGTTTGGTGAAGAATTATAAAACCTAATAAAGAAATGGATATACCTACCCAACCAAAAACATAGAGACCCACCTACACCTTCACTACGGTGAATCACTAAAACAATACAGACATGCACTACGGAAAAAGAAGGAACAGCACGTCAGAAATCAGCTCAATGTAATTGAAGAATCCATAGACTCTAACCACTTCTGGGAAAATTGGAACACACACAAAAAAAAAGCATGAAGAGTTATCTATCCAAAATGGAGATGTATGGATAAACCACTTCTCCAATCTATTTGTCCCTATAACAAAGAACAAACAGCAACAACATATACAACAGCAACCTTGAGAATATCCTCTGCATTATCATTAATAACTCTTACTTTTCCTCAGTGAAAACAATGTACTGAGCAAATGTCAAATGTACCTTTTACCAAATTACCGTACGACAGACCACGTATTCACCCTGCACACACTAATTGACAAACAAAGAAAACAAAGGTAAAGTCTTCGACATTATAAAATCCATGTACACAAACAACAAGTGTTTAGTTAAAATTGTCAAAAAACTGACACATTTCTATCCACAGAGCCGTGGGGTGAGACAGGGATACAGCTTGAGCCGAACCCTCTTCATCATATACTGTATACAGTGCATTCGGAAAGTATTCAGACTCCTTGTCTTTTTCCACATTCTGTTACATTACCGCCTTATTCTAAAAAAGATTGAATTCATAATTTTCCCCCGCAGCAATCTACACAGAATACCCCATAATGACTAACCTCCTGCCAAATGTATGACCATATTAGAGACACATATTTCCCTCGGATTACACAGACCCACAAAGAATTTGAAAACAAATCCAATTTTGATAAACTCCCATATCTATTGGGTGAAATACCACAGTGTGCCATCACAGCAGCAGGATTTGTGACCTGTTGCCACAAGAAAAGGTCAACCAGTGAAGAACAAACACCATGTAAATACAACCATGTTTATGTTTATTTATTTTCCCTTTTGTACTTTAACTATTTGCACATCGTTACAACACTCTATATAGACATAATATGACATTTGAAATGGCTCTATTCCTCTGGCACTTTTGTGAGTGTAATGTTTACTGTACATTTTTAATTGTCACTTTTGTTTATTATCTATATTACTTGCTTTGGCATGTTTCCCATGCCAATAAAGCCCTTTGAATTTAATTTAATTGAGAGAGAGAGAGAGAGGCAGGAAAGACCACTTTCATTGTAACCATTGGTTACGATAGAACCCTCTCTCAGATGAATCTCATATTCATGTATTCATCTCAACTAATCTGGTCCCGGCACCTCTTCACACACACACTGATCCCTGTGACACACACAGACTCACACACACACACGCACGCACACACACACACAGACACACACGCACAGACACACACGCATGCACACACACACTCACACACACAAACACAGGCACACACACACACACACACACACACACACACACACAGGCACACAACCACTCGTCCTGTATCAGCAGAGAAAACCACAGCATGGTAGTTGAGTTGAGCTGATAAGTGTTGATGAAACTGTGACCACTTGTTGTTGATTAAATCTCAGATGAACGAAGTGAAGAAAAACAAGCATGAATCATGGTGCTGTGAGGGAAATGACTGTGGTTGGCTGACCAACACATACTGTAAATAAACCTTATTAATAAATGTATAACTATATAAATACTGTTATGACGACCAGAGAAAAAAACAATTTCTGTGAATTCAGCTGCTAAATAGGCACTTCCAACACAACCACAGACCCTGCTGCTCTCTCACACAGACACACATACACTCTCTCCGCCCTTTGCTCCTCCCTCCTCCCAGCTCATGTAATGGAAGGGGGTGTGTTGTATTTTGATTCATGTAATTCTTCAGAATCGACTGGTTGAGTGAGAGATATGTTCAGTCAGCACAGCCATCCTAAGGGCCAATGGATGCGTCCCAAATGGCACCCTAGTGCACTACATGGCCAAAAGTACAGTCATGTGAAAAAGATAGGACACCCCATGACAACCGTTGTCTTTTCCAACATATTTAAACATATGGACATTTGATCTTAATTTTAACAATTTTGAGAGATGGAGGTAGTATAACAGCAACAATAAAACTGAAGTAATGTCTTGTACAAACTATTTGTAAAATGTAATTAATAGAAATGCAATTTTCTTGTGAGGACAAAGTTAGGACATTTATTACTTCTGAAAATGCCTAAAATTAGAATCAGGTGCACCACATCAGGTGCAAATGATTAGAACATCGTTAGAGAGGATTTTGTAGGAGCCGGTCTTATTTAAACCTCAGACATTTAGTTTGGTTTGCTCTTGATTGTTGAAGTGAGTGGTATCATCATGGCGAGCTCAAAAGAGCTCTCTAAGGCCTTCAGAAAGAAGGTTGTAGATGCGTATGAGTCTGGGAAGGGATTTAAAAAGATCTCCAAACAATTAGAAATCCCACTGTCCGGAAAATAATTTGTGGAGAACATTTAAAACAACGGCCAACATGGCCAGGTCAGGCCGTCTGAGCAAGTTCAGCCCAAGAGCAGACCGCAAGATGCTTAAAGAACTCTCGAACAATCCTAAAATGACATCATGGGACCTATAGGTAACTCTTGCCACAGTTGATGTCAAAGTACATGCATCTACCATCAGAAAGAGACTGCACAAGTTTGATTTTCATGGGAGGTGTGCAAGGAGGAAACCCTTGCTGTCAAAAAAAACCCCATTAGGACAAGACTAAAGTTAGCCAGAGAACACCTAGACAAAGACCAGGACTTCTGGACCAATGTGCTTTGGACAGATGAATCCAAAGTTGAATTATTTGGGCCCAGTAACAGAAGCATGGGGGTGGAAATGTCATGGTTTGGGGCTGCTTTGCTGCAGCAGGGCCTGGTCAGCTCACCATCATAGAATCTACTATGAATTCTTTATTGTATCAGAGGGTGCTTGAGGAAAATGTGAGACCATCTGTCCGAAAATTTAAGCTGAAGCAGATGTGGACAATACAACATGACAACGACCCAAAACATTCCAGTAAATCCACCAAGGAACGGCTCAAAAGAAAGAAATGGAGAGTTCTGGAATGGCCAAGTCAAAGCCCGGATCTTAATCCTATTGAGATGCTGTGGTGTGATTTGAAACGGTCTATGCATGCAAGAAACCCATCAAACATCACACAGCTGAAAAAAGTCTGCATGAAGGAGTGGGAAAAACTTTCTCCGAGTCGATGTCGCAGACAGGTAGACAGTTATAGGAAATGTCTAATTGAGGTTATTTCAGCCAAAGGGGGCAATACCAGCTATTAGGGCATAGGCATCTTTTGTTAATTTGATAGATAGATAGATAGATAGATAGATAGATAGGTACTTTATTGATCCCCCGGGGAATAAATAAATGATAACACAGTTACATTTTCATTGTGTTTGGTTCAATTACATCACCATTATCTATAGCTATCTATAGCTATCTATATCTATAGCTATTGTTTGAAGGAAGATCGAAGATTGATATGTCCATATTTCTTCAAAAATCACTAAATGTTTCATGGGGTGTCCTAATTTTTTCACATGACTGTGTATGGACACCTATTTGTCAAACATCTCTTTCCAAAATCATGGCCATTAATATGGAGTTGGTCCCCCCTTTGCTGCTATAACAGCCTCAACGCTTCTGGGAAAGCTTTCCATTAGATGTTGGAACATTACTGCTGGGACTTGCCACGTAAATCATACATCATGCTGACAGACTGTTTCAAAGAAAGAAGGGCACAGTTTTGGAGATGAACAGCGCAGATCCTCAGTGGGCTAGTTAACGAGCAAGGACTAAGTTCCTGCTAGCAACACATTACAAAAGGAAGAAACTGGTGGGAATTCAGGGTTGGCGACTCAAAGTTCAACGGATACTCTCGCCAACATGGACAGGCCAGTGGCTAGAGCTGACGGATTTCGCATTAGCCCACCGGTGAATTTTGATTGTATGGAAATTCTAAACTGGCTGAAATTGACCAGGCGCTTTGAAAGGTACAGAGTAGCTTCAGGCTTAAACGTGAAAAATGTGGCATTTCCAGTTAATACACTGATTTATTCTATAGGTGATGAAGCTGAGGATATATTAAATGCTTCACCTTTGACTGAGGAAGAGAAACTTAACTAGAGTGGCGTTGAAGGCTGTTTTGAAACGCATGTGGTACGGAGACACAACATTATATTTGAGAGAGCTAGGTTTAATGTGTGCAAATTCCCAGTTAACAGAGGAAGAGCAAGAGGAAGAGCAATGTCTAGAGGGTGAGATACAGGTGTCCATTAATGCAGAGACAGCCTACCTGCATCTCAACCAAACTATAGCAGATTGCAGAGGAGCAACAGTGATTCCCCGTCTGCCGACAGTGCAAAAAGTGATGGACCAGGCTGGAAGCACTGCCTGGGCTGCTGAATCCCTATTGTTTGCACCAAAGTGACTTCCACCGTAATGGAGACCTTCTCATGAAAGAACAGCGGATAGTTATCCCAGAGACTTTACAACCGGAAATGCTAGACAGAGTGCATGAGGGACACATGGGGATAACCAAATGCAGACTGATGGCACAACAGTCGATATGGTGGCTTGGTCTGAGTACTCAGATTGCCAAGCGGGTGGCCCAGTGTGAGGTGTGTGCAAAATGTCAACCAAAATGGCCATGGGAAAAGTTAGGGGCAGATATGTTCTATTGGAAAAATGATACTTATCTGCTAGTGGTAGATTACTATTCAAGATACATTGAAATAGCAAAGACACCCATAACTACATCAATTTTTTCCAAGCAAGGGGTCGCTGAGGTCCTGGTTACAGTTAATGCTCCACAGTTCTCCGCAAGCTCCTTTTCTGCTTTTGCCGCAGAATATGACTTCACACATGACCAGTAGCCCCTACCATGCACAGAGCAACGGCGAGACAGAGAGAGCTGTGAAAACAGTCAAGGGACTGCTGAAAAGGACAATGATCCGTACAGGGCTCTGTTAGCTTACCAAGTCACACCACTGCATCATGGGCTATCGCCTGCCAAGCTCCTGATGGCAGGAGGCTGCGCTCCCCATTGCCTGTCTTGGCGGCTCAGCTTAAACCCCAATGGCCTAACAGGAAGGCCTTCGCTGAGAGGGACAAACGCCTGAAACAAACACAAACTGGAGACTTTAACCGGAGACAATTGAGAGGCCAGCGCTGACAGAAGGTCAATGTGTATGGATTACAAACTCAAAAACACCAGCAACAGTGCTGAGGAAAGCAGATACCCCACGCTCCTATGTGGTGGACACAGGCTCAGAGGAGGGATGGAGGAACAACACACCTCAGAGCTTCCAGATCTACCAGCCACAGACAACACACAGGCTGAGGAGGCCACAGACAACACACAGGCTGAGGAGGCCACAGACAACACACAGGCTGAGGAGGCCACAGACAACACACAGGCTGAGGAGGCCACAGACAACACACAGGCTGAGGAGGCCACAGACAACACACAGGCTGAGGAGGCCACAGACAACACACAGGCTGAGGAGGCCACAGACAACACACAGAAAGAGGAGGCCACAGACAACACACAGGCTGAGGAGGCTACAGACAACACACAGGCTGAGGAGGCCACAGACAACACACAGAAAGAGGAGGCCACAGACAACACACAGGCTGAGGAGGCTACAGACAACACACAGGCTGAGGAGGCTACAGACAACACACAGGCTGAGGAGGCCACAGACAACACACAGGCTGAGGAGGCCACAGACAACACACAGAAAGAGGGGGGAGGAGAAAGAATACTCACAGAGTCACAAGCTCGTCCAATAAGCATTCTCACAGAGTCACAAGCTTGCCCAATAAGCATTCTCACAGAGTCACAAGCTTGCCCAATAAGCATTCTCACAGAGCCACAAGCTCGCCCAAAAAGCATTCTCACAGAGCCACAAGCTCGCCCAAAAAGCATTCTCACAGAGCCACAAGCTCGCCCAAAATGACGGTTCATTGTTTAGCTAGCTAGCTAGCTACATGTCTAAACAAAAAGACTCCACTTTGCAAGTAACCATTTCACTGTACCGTTTACACCTTCTGTATGCTGTGCATGTGACAAATAAACATTTAATTTATTTGATATACTGTGTATTTACCAGAGACGGTAATGTGAAGAACAACATGACCTGCACCAAAGTCAGATTAGGATGTAGGCCAAGGACAAGATAAAGTGTATTTTTACTACAACTTTTTGCTACCACTTTCATGACTTTTAGTCTTTATCTTTGGTTGTTTACCTTATTCACTCAGTTTAGCACATGGCCTCACATGTGAATCCTTAAAGAGATGGGTGGGGCTAAGGCTTAAGAGGGTGTGAACGATGCTGAATGGGTGTAGACAAAGAAGAGCTCTCCAAAACATTCAAGGGCCAAAGCCTTCATCTCCTTCCTCTCCTTCCTCTCCTTCCTCTCCTTCATCTCCTTCATTTCCTTCATCTCCTTCATCTCCTTCCTCTCCTTCCTCTCCTTCTTCTCCTTCCTCTCCTTCATCTCCTTCATCTCCTTCCTCTCCTTCCTCTCCTTCCCTCCTTCATCTCCTTCCTCTCCTTCCTCTCCTTCTTCTCCTTCCTCTCCTTCCTCTCCTTCTTCTCCTTCCTCTCCTTCCTCTCCTTCCCCTCCTTCATCTACTTCCTCTCCTTCATCTCATTCATCTCCTTCCTCTCCTTCCTCTCCTTCCTCTCCTTCCTCTCCTTCCTCTCCTTCCCCTCCTTCATCTACTTCCCCTCCTTCATCTCATTCATCTCCTTGCTCTCCTTCATCTCCTTCCTCTCCTTCCCCTCCTTCATCTACTTCCTCTCCTTCATCTCATTCATCTCCTTCCTCTCCTTCATCTACTTCCTCTCCTTCCCCTCCTTCATCTACTTCCTTTCCTTCATCTCATTCATCTCCTTCCTCTTCTTCATCTCCTTCCTCTCCTTCATCTACTTCCTCTCCTTCCTCTCCTTCATCTCCTTCCTCCCTTCATCTCCTTCCTCTCCTTCCTCTCCTGTTACAGCTGGTCCTGAGCTGGTGGACCAATACTCAGTGCTCTGTTGACGTCTGTGTGTGTTTGTGTGTGTGTGAGCGTGCATGCATGCGTGTGTGTGGTTTCTACCTAGGTGTGTGTGTGTGTGTGTCGTGACTGGGGTCCCCTGGTAGCTGTAGTCAGCTCTGTTAATTTTCCTCCATGTTAGCAGGCTGGAGTGGCTCCCTTAGGGCTGCGACGTGCGTGCTGGCTCCACACACACACACACACACACACACACACACACACACACACACACACACACACACACACACACACACACACACACACACACACACACACACACACACACACAGAGAGAGAGAGAAAAAGACAAATGGGACAGATGGGCAGACATCAACTCTCCTTTAAAACGGTACACCGCTCTCTCTCTCGCCCCCGCTCTATCTCTCTTACTCTCTCTCTTTCTCACTCTCACTCTTTCTCACTCTCAATCTTTCTCTCTCTCTTTCTGAAACTGCCCTTTACAAATTAATAATGAGACAATATCTCGTAACAAACCCACATTTTAGAATTAGGCAGATAATATTTACGATGCCATTATTATGAAGACAACAGAACAGACTCATTATTTCCACTAGAACAGTGAACCAATAGATCCATAGAATGTACAAACAGATAGAATGAGTTTGTTTGTTTGTCAACAGGAAGCTAGCCCTCAGTGAGAGTTATTGTTTGTTTGTCAACAGGAAGCTAGCCCTCAGTGAGAGTTATTGTTTGTTTGTCAACAGGAAGCTAGCCCTCAGTGAGAGTTATTGTATGTTTGTCAACAGGAAGCTAGCCCTCAGTGAAAGCTATTGTTTGTTTGTCAACAGAAAGCTAGCCCTCAGTGAGAGTTATTGTTTGTTTGTCAACAGAAAGCTAGCCCTCAGTGAGAGCTATTGTTTGTTTGTCAACAGAAAGCTAGCCCTCAGTGAGAGCTATTGTTTGTTTGTCAACAGAAAGCTAGCCCTCAGTGAGAGTTATTGGCTGCATTTCAAACACATAAAAGACACACCCTCCTCCACTAACCCTCGCCTTATGGCCTTGGGGGAATGATTAGCCAAGCAAGGGAATCTGGCAACGTAAGCTCCTCAGCCCTCGTTGTGATGTTTTTGTTTGGTTAGCTTTTGGAAATATTAGCTTGCACACACAACTTTCCCTGATATCACACTTAATTTTCGATTTACCTGATATAGTCAGATGGCTAACATTTGATGTCTGTGGATGCGTTGTCTTCTAGCCAAGATATGAAATGCAATCATAATTGACTGTAGTGCATATAATGCACACACAACAGCTATGATGACTGAAAACACAACCGTGGGACGAACGAGTGACACATTTCCGGGCAAAGTCCATTTAAAATGTATTAATTTTTCCCTCGCCCCTTGCCCTGCAAGTGTCAACTCGTCAGACGTCATGATACGTCATCAGAAGGGTCCACTTAATTTGAGGGCTGAAGGAAGAGGGTGTGTCTTTTAAGTGTTTGGAATGCAGACGTTGTTTGTTTGTTAACAGGAAGCTAGCCCTCATTGAGAGTTATTGTTTGTTTGTCAACAGGAAGCTAGCTCTCAGTGAGAGTTATTGTTTGTTTGTCAACAGGAAGCTAGCCCTCAGTGAGAGTTATTGTTTGTTTGTCAACAGGAAGCTAGCTCTCAGTGAGAGTTATTGTTTGTTTGTCAACAGGAAGCTAGCTCTCAGTGAGAGTTATTGTTTGTTTGTCAACAGGAAGCTAGCTCTCAGTGAGAGTTATTGTTTGTTGTCCTTTAGAGGGTTTTATTGTCAGCTATCTTCAGCTGTTGTCAGAGAGGAAGTCTGCAGGCTGTGTGTATGTGACATCCTTATCTGTTGTCAGAGAGGCAGTCTGGAGGCACTGCTGAAAAGGTCAGTGGAGGCTGGTACAATCCACAGAGGAGGAAAACACACACGCTGGAGAAAGAAACCAAAGCGGCACACACACATATACACATGAAAAAGTGTGTGTGCACTCTAGTGTGTGAGCATGTGTGTGTGTGTGTGAGCATGTGTGTGTGAGCATGTCTCTTCGACCAATGCAGGCCTATCTGTTAACCTTTAACCCTGAAAGGAGAAATGCTTTTTATCCCCATTTCTCTTGTGGTTGTTTTGCTATATTACAGCATCACAGCATGTGATAATGTGTATTATTATTATCCAGAGGTCAGTGACCTACGCTAGGTTGTCTGTCTGTATGATGGGAGCACAGAGAGAAGGTCAGAGGATGATGCGAAGAAGGATCAACCTTTATGAGGAGAGAGAAAGGGAGTGTGTGTGTGTGTGCGCATCAGAGAAGAGAAGACCCGGTAGTCTGTTCCTGTTTGAGACAGATGACTAGCTACATTCCCCAAGGTCCCCACGTTATTCTGCATCCTGACTATGTTTATGTGTGTCTGTATATGTGTGTGTGTGTGTGTGTGTGTGTGTGTGTATGTGTATGTGTGTGTGTGTGTGTGTTTGTATCCCTCTGTGTGTATCTTTCTCCATGTGTGTCTGCTCTACCCTTTGTTAGCATTTGTCCCTGTATAAAGCTATATGAGAGAGGAGAGATTATAGTATTTGTATTGTATTTATTATGGATCCCCATTAGTTCCTGCCAAGGCATCAGCTACTCTTCCTGTGGTCCAGCAAAATTAAGGCAGTTCACAACATATTAAGTGTGTGCCCTCAGGCCCCTACTCTCCTACCACATATCTACAACACAAAATCCATGTGTAGGTGTATGTATAGTGTGTATGTTATCATGTGCGTGTATGAATGTGTCCGTGCCTATGTGTGTGTTACTTCACAGTCCCCGCTGTTCCATAAGGTGCATTTGTATCTGCTTTTTAATCAAATTTTATTGCTTGCATGAGTTACTTGATGTAGAATAGAGTTCCATGTAGTCATGGCTCTATGTAGTACTTTGAGCCAGGAGAGATTGATATGCATATTATTAATGTTAAGTCTCTGTGCACATCCAAGGGCCAGCCATGCTGTCCTGTTCTGAGCCAATTGCAATGTGGCACCTGACCACACGACTGAACAGTAGGCCTGTAGGACCTGCCTTGTTGATAGTGCTGTAAAGAATGCAGAATAGCACTTTATTATGGACAGACTTCTTCCCATCTTAGCTACTGTTGTATCAATATATTTTGACAGTTTACAATCCAGGGTTACTCCATTTTCAATGCAGGGTTACTCCAAGCAGTTTAGTCACCTCAACTTGCTCAATTACCACATTATTCATTACAAGATTTAGTTGAGGTTTAGAGTTTAGTGATTGATAATGGTTTTTTTGTTTTTTTTAAATTTAGGACTAACTTATTCCTTGCCACCCATTCTGAAAGTAACTCTTTGTTAAGTGTTGCAGTCATTTCAGTCACTGTGGTAGCTAACGTTGAGTCACCCGCATACATAGAGACACTGGCTTTACTCAAAGCCAGTGGCATGTCATTAGTAAAGATTCAAAAAAGTAAGGGGCCTAGATAGCTGCCCTGGGGAATTCCTGATTCTACCTGGATTATGTTGGAGAGGCTTCCATTAAAAAACACCCTCTGTGTTCTGTTAGACAGGTAACTCTTTATCCACAATATAGCAGGGGGTGTAAAGCCATAACACATATGTTTTTCCAGCAACAGACTATGAACGATAATGTCAAAAGCTACACTGACGTCTGACAAAACAGCCCCCAAAATGTTTTTATCATCAATTTCTCTCAGACAATCATCAGTCATTTGTGTAAGTGCTGTGCTTGTCGAATCTCCTTCCCTATAAGCATGCTGAAAGTCTGTTGTCAATTTGTTTACTGTAAAATAGCATTGTATCTGGTCAAACACAATTTTTCCCAAAAATTTACAAAGGGTTGTTAACAGGCTGATTGGTCGGCTATTTGAGCCACTAAAGGGGGCTTTACTATTCTTAGGTAGCAAAATGACTATTGCTTCCCTCCAGGCCTGAGGGCACACACTTTCTAATAGGCTTGAATTGAAGATATGACAAATAGGAGTATATTTCCTCAGAAAATGTCCATCCAAGTTGTCAGAACCCGGTGGCTTGTCATTGTTGATAGAGCAAAAAAAAAATGTTCACCTCTCCCACATTTACTTTACAGAATTCAAAATTACAATGCTTGTCTTTCAGATTTTGGTCAGATATACTTGGATGTGTAGTGTCAGCGTTTGTTGCTGGCATGAAAACATTATTAAAGTAGTTGGCAATATCAGTGGGTTTTGTGATGAATGAGCCATCTGATACAATGTATTTAATTTAAGGTGCTCTAAGACTTCCCTTCCTATCCCTCCCCTCATCTCACCCCTAAATTTCTCACCCCAAGCGTTACTTCATTATCTATAATACGCAAAGGTTTTATCTACCAGCTGCATACTTGTTTTAGCTCTTGAATTTTTCTCATCCATTTTAACCTCTCTGGCTGACCAACATGCCCCTTTCAAGAGGCTCAGAGTCAAAAACCGAACATATCCTAGGTATTCTCATGAACTTGCCGACCTCCTCCTGTTAAGAGATCAAGCCTGGGTAAAGGCAAGACAAACTGGGGTGTTACATGATTGGCAGCTCATTATGCGAAATAGAAATAGGTGCACTGCCTGTAAAAAAGGCCAAATCTAACTATTTCCTGAATGCCATGGCAGATTATATTGGTGATCCCTCAACATTTTTGAAAACTATTAATTCTTTGAAGCGGGGACACTCCAACACTTCCTTGCCTAAGCAAGTAGTCTCAGATTCCTGCATTGTTACTGAAAAAGTTAAGATATGTGATGCTTTTAATAAGCACTTTTGCATCAGCTGGTTTTTTATTTGAAAGAAATGGAGGTCAAACAGGTCTTGGACAGTGTGCTTAATGTTCTACCCGCATACAGTCCCAGTTGACTTGATAGATGATCAGTCAGCTCTAATCCAACTTGGAATTGATTCACAGGGTTTTTCTTTTCGGCTATTCACAGAAACAGAAGTTTGTGATGCCTTGCTAGCTATTGACACAAGGAAGTGTATGGGGGCTGATAATCTGGATTCATCCTTGCTTAAATGTGCAGAGCCCCTCATTGCCGGTTCAGTAGCACACATTGTTTAATTTAACTCTAGTATTAGGAGTTATTCCAAAAGTGTGGAAGGCAGCGTATGTGTTACCACTCCATAAGGGAGGAGATGGAAGTGATCTTGATAATTATCGGCCCATACCTAGGCTTCCGTGTCTTGCAAAAAATCTTGAATCATTGGTTAACAAACAGCTACACTTTTTCTGTCTACAAATGGTATTCTAAATGTAAATCAATCTGGTTTTAGACCTAAACATAGTACCACTACAGCTACCATGCTTGTTGTGAATGATATTACAAATGACTTAGATGATAGAAATAATTGTGCTGCTATGTTCATAGACTTGTCAAAAGCCTTTGATACAGTGGACCATGTTATTCTGTTGAATAAGTTGTCTTTGATGGGATTCGGGTTGGATGCTTGTAGATGGTTTCGCAATTATCTTAGC
>CM042385.1:6799484-6806984 GCA_023634145.1 Thymallus thymallus | reverse complement strand
CAGACAGGCCTTATTATTCCTGACCAGTCCAGGAGGCTACAGACAGGTCTTATTATTCCTGACCAGTCCAGGAGGTCCAGGAGGCTACAGACAGGACTTGTTATTCCTGACCAGTCCAGGAGGCTACAGACAGGGCTACAGACAGTCCAGGAAGCCCCAACATCTTTTTTTATAATCTGACCATCCAGATCTGGATTAAAAGAGCTCGGATTACCAACTCATATATAACAGACTAGCGCAGTGTTTCCTGTCCAAACAGTGTAGATGCAGAGAGAGAATGACTGTACACCTTGTATTGTTCTTAACAATAATTCATTTTGTATCACAAGTGATGCTGTATTAGCTGAGTGACTGTACACCTTGTACTGTACACCTTGTAAATGTAATTAATTTTGTATCACTAAATTATTGTTGTTATTTAAAAGATAGAATGTTCAGAATGGAACTGGGCATGGGAATTCTAACAAGGAGTATTAAAGGGGACGTTTGAAGGGTGAAATCCCCCCCACCTAAACCCAGTTAATTTATCCTCCTCTACATCAGTTATGCTGATTCCTCTGAAGTCAGGAAGAGGACGTTTAGATGACTGAAGTGAGTTTACATAGGGAGGATTTAAATGTTCCTGAGTGGATATAAAACTCAGAGCATGGCTCTCGCTCTCTCTTTCTCTCCCTCTCTCTCTCTTCCTCAGCCAGATTATTCAGGCTGCTTTGAGCTCTATCTTCAAAGAGCTCATTTTAGTCTAACCTTGCCCTGGGAAGTTAAATCCCAGAGAAAGAGTAGAAATAGGGCCGAAAAAAGGAGATGATTATGTGAAGAGCATTGGTAGTCTGGAAGTTTAAGGGTTGGGCAGCTCAGCGAAGGCTACTTCCATTATGTGACGTCTGAATGTAGATTGGTCACCATTATTTGTTTATGAAGCAACGTGTCTATGAAGACAATTATTGATCAAGTATTTAAAGCTGGAAATCTCTAGTTGCTCTTTTCTATGTTTGACTTTGTGCAATAATATTTTCTCTCTCTCTCTCTCTCTCTCTCGCTCTCTCTCTCTCTCTCGCTCTCTCTCTCTCTCTCTCGCTCTCTCTCTCTCTCTCCTCTCTCTCTCTCTCTCTCTCTCTCTCTCTCTCTCTCTCTCTCTCTCTCTCTCTCTCTCTCTCTCTCTCTCGCTCTCTCTCTCTCTCTCTCTCGCTCTCTCACGCTCACGCTCTCTCTCTTTCTCTCTCGCTCTCTTCCAGCCACGTCCAACGGTTCAGTCGAAGGCCTGGAGAACAGAGAGGGAGGAGTCTGTAAGACCAGGGCCATGAAAGTGGTCATGAAGGTCGGACAAGGTAAACAAACAAACCCCTTCATTGGTTGATATATCTGACAACAAACAATACACAAATGTGTTTCTCCATGTGTTGCACTCTAAACTCTCCTACATGTGTACACACTAAACATTCCTCCCTCCTCAAGGTTTTATTTACAGTACTGTAGACACTAACCGAGTTTAGGCCTGGAACACACCTTCAATGCAGCTTCAATGCATCCATTCTGACACAGCACATGCCTTAGCATTTTAGCATGCAAATATCATCATACATTATTCATATAATCTCTCACTGGGAATATTTAAAACAGCACACACACAAACACACACACACACACACACACACACACACACACACACACACACACACACACACACACACACACACACACACACACACACACACACACACACACACACACACACACCCTCCTGCGGGTGGTCTTTGGGGAAATGTCAGCATATTTGGAGTAGAAGTGGGTCCCTAGACTAGAGAGAAAACTCTACTAATTATGCTCAGTCCACCAAACGCCACTTCAGATAGGATCAGCCCTGAGCAAATCAGATCGTCTGTAGCCTCTCACAGACTATAACACACTTGCATGTTCAAACAGTCAAAACATAGCAAGGTACACTATTGAAATACTAGACGCAGTCTGCCTTAAGGGGAGATACTGATAAGACATGATCGTTTAGATTGAGCTGATAGTCTTTCTTTCTGCCAACCCTGCCCTCGTAAAAACACGCACACACACACACACACACACACACACCCTGTCTGTCTACATATGCATCCCTCGTAAACCATCAGTGGAAAGACTAATGTTTACCTCTGAAAGACTTCAAAGACTCTGGAGCCAAGAGTATGACATAACAACAGTTAGAGATATAACCAACTGCTCCCTCTACAACAGTTAGATAAACCAAATGTTCCTGATACAACAATTAGATAGATAAACCAACTGTTCCCTCTACAACAATTAGAGAGATAAACCAACTGTTCCCTCTATAACAATTAGGGAGATAAACCAACTGTTCCCTCTACAACAATTAGAGAGACAAACCAACTGTTCCCTCTATAACAATTAGAGAGATAAACCATCTGTTCCCTATAAACAATTAGAGAGATAAACCATCTGTTCCCTCTACAACAATTAGAGAGATAAACCAACTGTTCCCTCTATAACAGAAATAGTGATAAACCAACTGTTCCCTCTACAACACTTAGAGAGATAAACCAACTGTTCCCTATTCAACAGTTAGATAGATAAACCAACTGTTCCCTCTACAACAATTAGGGAGATAAACCAACTGTTCCCTCTACAAAAATTAGAGAGATAAACCAACTGTTCCCTCTACTAAAATTTGAGAGATAAACCAACTGTTCCCTCTACAACAATTAGATAGATAAACCAACTGTTCCCTATCCAACACTTAGAGAGATAAACCAACTGTCCCCTCTACAACACTTAGAGAGATAAACCAACTGTTCCCTATCCAACACTTAGAGAGATATACCAACTGTTCCCTCTACAACACTTAGAGAGATAAACCAACTGTTCCCTCTACAACAGTTTGAGAGATAAACCAACTGTTCCCTCTACTACAATTTGAGAGATAAACCAACTGTTCCCTCTACAACAATGAGAGAGATAAACCAACTGTTCCCTATCCAACACTTAGAGAGATAAACCAACTGTTCCCTCTACAACACTTAGAGAGATAAACCAACTGTTCCCTCTACAACAGTTTGAGAGATAAACCAATTGTTCCCTCTACAACACTTAGAGAGATAAACCAACTGTTCTTCCTCTACAGTAGTTAGAGATATAAACCAACTGTTCCCTCTACAAACACTATTCTCTTTAGAGCTGAAGTAACCTCAAACTCCTCTCCTCTCCTCTCCTCTCCTCTCCTCTCCTCTCCTCTCCTCTCCTCTCCTCTCCTCTCCTCTCCTCTCCTCTCCTCTCCTCTCCTCTCCTCTCCTCTCCTCTCCTCTCCTCAGCAGTAAAGTTAAAACTAGAACTATAAATAAGACATATTATGGACTTTTACAGATATGAATAATAAATAACAATAAAAGCGAAATATATAACTGTCTTAACCTCATTCTGCCATGTCAGTGTATTCTTTTCTGCTGAGTGGGAGTCTGTGTTCGTGCTTGTGTGTATATGTGTTTGTGTGCATGTGCCTGTACGTGCGTGTGTGTCTCTATGTCTCACTAACACACAGAGATATTTAACATTGTGTCCTATGTTTCAGACCCCAACACTCTTCTACCAGACCCTGTATTACCAGAGGAACCAGAGAGAGAGAAGGACAACAGTCTGGGAGGAGACTCCAGTCCAACCCCTGAGGACAACCAGCTGCCTGGAGCAGGAGAGCCAGGAAACACTGGTGAGATAACAACCCTAACCTCTTTAGAACCTGACAGAACCCAACTGAACTTAATAGAACAAATAGAATGTAAAGAATATAGAACCCATGAAAAGTGTGGGGGGCGGGTTATGGACAGGAAGTGAGAGAAGGGAGCGGGAAGTCTGGACAGGGAGAGATAGAAGAGAGAGAAGGGAGAGAGAAGTCTAGACAGGGAGAGAGTGTATGAGAGAGCTGCTGATATACATGGAAAACAGATTTGATTTTGCTCCGATTTCAGTCACTTGAGGAGCTAGTCACTATTTTTTCTAGTAACCCTCCTTCCCTCCCCCTCCTCTCACCCTCTAAACCCAATACCACCCCACCCCCCTCTCACCCCCCTACACAAAGGGATGAAACAGAGTCAGATGTGCATATCTCCCCTGGCATGTCACCTGGCCTCTTCCCTGGCCTCTTCCCTGGCCTCTCCCCTGGCATCTCCCCTGGCCTCTCCCCTGTACAACTGTGGCCTGGACGTTTGAAACATCTTTCTGTAGTCTTTGCTATTGCCTCGTCTGTATCAGTCCTATTCATCTGAGTGATGTTGACTGTTAACCACAGATTACATTACAGGGTCATCTTGATTAAACTAATTAAATTAGATGACATCAATAGCGCTTGTCAATCACCCTAAACAAATGCAAAGAATTCATCGTTGTTCTAGGCATTCATTTTCGTTAAGCTATAAAACAGTAATCATATACATTTCTGTAACTGAATGCACAATGAGTCACATTGTACAAACTCACTTTTTCTTTCTTTCTCTCTACCTCTTCCCCCCTCCTCCCTCTTTCGCCCCCCCCCCCCCCCCCCTCTCTTCCTCCCTCCTCCAGACTCTATAAACCAGGACAACCAGTCAGGAGGCTCCAGCAGCAGTGACGGCATCCTGGGGTCAAAGGTTGCTGTGTTCTCAGCCATCGGAGCTGGCTGCATCATCTTCCTCCTCCTCATCCTCTTCCTCATCATCCTGCTCATCAAGATGAGGAAGAGATCCCGAAAGCACTCTCATGCCCAGCCCCACCCCTCCGCCCTGTCACTCAGCACGCTGTCCAATCAGAACAAGCTGCCTGGCAGCGGGGGCACAGCCGGGACGGAACCCAGTGACATCATCATCCCGCTGCGGACAGAGAATAACTACTGCCCTCACTACGAGAAGGTTAGCGGTGACTACGGACATCCTGTTTATATCGTACAGGAGATGCCTCCGCAGAGCCCAGGAAACATCTATTACAAAGTCTGAGAGAGGAGGAGCGATTGAACATCCGCTACAGTATGAGTTGAAGAGAGAAGTAGAGGAGCGATTGATTACTCAACTACTGGACTAACATTTTATTTGAACTTGGGGACTTTGCTTTTAACAAGCCCATGTTTTTCTACCACCTACTGACCTGAGGAGAAGGATACCTGACAGTGGACCATGGACTGATCGAGAAAAACTGAACTGACAGAAACTGTCCAGAAACTGTCCAGAAACTGTCCAGAAACTACATCTTGTCTTGTTGTTTGGCTCTGTAGTGTGATGTTTTACCCTCTATCCTCCTGCCCTCTATCCTCCTGTACTCTATCCTCCTGTACTCTATCCTCCTGTCCTCTATCCTCCTGTACTCTATCCTCCTGTACTCTATCTTCCTGTCCTCTCCTCCTGTCCTCTCCTCCTGTCCTCTATCCTCCTGTCCTCTCCTCCTGTCCTCACCACGTGACATCACACCCCCAGTATTGGACCTCTCTTTAACAGCGTCTCTGGAGTTTAAGGTCACACCCTTCTGAACTGACCACACCCTTCTTAACTGACCAACTCTACTGTCTCTACCATCACACCTCTTCTGTCTCTACCATCACACCTCTACTGTCTCTACCATCACACCTCTACTGTCTCTACCATCACACCTCTACTGTCTCTACCATCACACCTCTACTGTCTCTACCATCACACCTCTACTGCCTCTACCATCACACCTCTACTGTCTCTACCATCCCACCTCCTTGTCTGCCTTACTGTCTGTAGTATGATCCTGCATCACTCCACAGACCTGTTGTATTTTAGTAGATTTCCCTACAAATACACAATGTATAGAAGCTAAGATCTGGCTGTTTCCTCTACTCTTTCACCAACACCATCACCCTCTCATTTTCCCATGGAGATTACCTGGGTCTGCATTGTTTATGGACAGGCCCTGCGTCTGTGTGTGTATTCCACCAGCCTGATAGGATCGTAGCCATGCTCCAGGTATTCATGACCTCTTTTTAGTGCTGTGTGTGCTTGAGGTGTGGGGGGGGGGCGCAGCTTTGTTAAAAGAGATGGAAGAGAAGTCAGTAGGATGGAACTAAAGGAGAAAGATGAGTGAATGGATGCTCCAGGCCTGTGGAGGGATGGCCAGTGTGTGTGTTTCTCCAGGCCTGTGGAGGGTTGGCCAGTGTGTGTGTGTTTCTCCAGGCCTGTGGAGGGTTGGCCAGTGTGTGTGTTTCTCCAGGCCTGTGGAGGGTTGGCTCCTATCTGTGGATGACTCAGCTGAGTCTGGAGTGACTCAATAGCAATCACACAGCATGACTAATCAACATGCCAACACACACACACACACACACATGCGCACACATGCGCACCCACGTAAACACTAGCCATGATGAGAATAACAGAGGACAGCTCAAGGATGAGGGGGGAAGAGAGGACAGGAGGAGGAGGAGAGGAGAGGAGGAGAGAAGAGAGAGGAGGAGAGAGGAGGAGGAGGAGAGAGGGGAGAGGAGAGAGAAGAGAGGAGAGAGGAGAAGGAGGAGAAGAGAGGAGGAGAAGAGAGGAGAGAGGAGGAGGAGGAGAGAAGAGAGGGGAGGAGAAGAGAGGGGAGAGGGGAGAGGAGGAGAAGAGAGTGGAGAGAGGAGGAGAAGAGAGTGGAGAGAGGAGGAGGAGAGAGGAGAGAGGAGAGAAGAGAGGGGAGAGGAGGAGGAGAGAAGAGAGAGGAGGAGAAGAGAGGGGGAGAGGAGGAGAAGAGAGTGGAGAGAGGAGGAGAAGAGAGGAGAGAGGGAGGAGAAGAGAGTGGAGAGAGGAGGAGAAGAGAAGAGAGAGGAGGAGAAGAGAGGAGGCATGGTGTTAGTCATCCTTTTATCCTCTTCTTTCAGTTGTACTCTTCCTAAATTATATTCTACACTGACACAACCAGAGAGAGAGAGAGAGAGAGAGAGAGAGAGAGAGAGAGAGAGAGAGAGAGAGAGAGAGAGAGAGAGAGAGAGAGAGAGAGAGAGAGAGAGAGAGAGAGAGAGAGAGAGAGAGAGAGAGAGAGAGAGAGAGAGAGAGAGAAGAGAGAGAGAGAGAGAGAGAGAGAGAGAGAGAGAGAGAGAGAGAGAGAGGGAGAGAGGGAGGGAGGGAGGGAGGGAGGGAGGGAGGGAGGGAGGGAGGGAGGGAGGGGAGGGAGAGGAGGGATGGATAAGGGAGAAGCAGAGAGAAAGAAAGAGAGAGGGAGGTAAAAAGAGGGAGAATATTCCACACTCAAGGTGTTCAGTCACTGAGGAAATTCCAGCTTCAGCTATCACACAGAACAGGATAGAGTCAGGATTAGCTTCAGTGCCTGTGTGTGTGTCTGCGGTCTGCGTTGGGCGAAGTAGTCCCATAGCGTAGAGAATTGACAAATAGATAAATCATGGACTCTGTCTGACAAATACCAACTAGTAGTACTTCAGACAATACAATAAAATACCATGAGAATAGACTGAGTTGAGACAGATAACAACAGGTATTCCCCTGCCTACCACGTATTGGCAGATAGTGAGGAGAATCCGGAGTGTCT
>CM042385.1:6784484-6794484 GCA_023634145.1 Thymallus thymallus | reverse complement strand
AAATCAACATCATATTCAAAGTAAATACCACTTGAAATAATGCATAACATCTGGGCTTGATTGAACTTGCGTTGCTCAGTGTACTGACCCTCAGGCAGGGTTTGTCTATTCTATTGTTTTTATTGAGCCAGACGAGCTCAACCATTTGCTAATGGCATATATTGTATATCTAGGATCGCGCAACACCTTCCTACCTGAGGTGCACATGATCATCATCAGTCGGTTTTACACCTTCCCAAAATGCGCATTCAGTTACCTCTGTCTGAAAAAGCTAAAACGGAGCTAAAACAGAGCTTTCCTGTTCAACAGACAGATCACTAAAATAGTGATCATAAACAGACTAAGACTACAGCGCGATAGAAATTTAAAGGCAATGGTCCTGCGTTGGAGGACGACTGCATTCGCGGCAAAAGCTGCATATGTCGCCTAAAACAAAAGTATTTTATTATGACATCAAAAATAATTGTATTTGATTTATTATCATATCAGAAGTGGTTTAAAACCTTGTCACGTTTTATAACTTAAAGATCACCAAACATTTCTGAGCCAAGATTACTTTCTGAGTAAAAATACCACTCAGAATGTTTTTAAAAATGACTTAAAAAAACGTAAGCCTATGCAACATTAACCAATTAAAAATAGTTTTGTAGTAATGAGGTTTGTGCAGTAGGCTATAGGCCCAATACATTATCACTATGGCTATGCTTGAATTGCCCTGCCAATGTTATTTTTCTCAGACCATTTTAAAATTAGATTTCCATACTTTAGGTATATATCAAAATGTGTTGTATTACGTGTGAGTCACAGCTGAGCGAGCATAAATTGAAACAATTTGCATCTGAGGATCCACCTCTCACCATCGGACAGTCCCTGAGCTCTCGCACCTCCGCGAAAAAAAGGGGCACCATTTTCCAGTTGATGGTGAAACTCGAGTCACACCGCATTATTTCTGCCTCATGCACAAATTAGTTTTTTTACTCGTATGACCATAGAAAGTGAAAGGTTCCTCGATATTAAAAATCACACAGACACTAAAAATAACTATGCAAGCCTGTTCGAAACATTTAATTGAAGTTGCGATGCTGGTTGCTGGGGATAAGCGCATTTCATGACATAAAAGTGTTGAATAAAAAGTATTGACAGCCCTTAAAAAAAACGTATTCCATCAGCCGACATCTCAGCATAGTGGTTATTTTGGCAGTGTCCGAGTTGGAACTGCAGTAGAGCTGTCAAATGTGCAAGCGGCTCCAGGCATTATTGGGAGGCATTATTTGGGGCGGCAGGTAGCCTAGTGGTTAGAGTGTTGGGCCCGTAACTGAAAGGTTGCTGGATCGAATCCCTGAGCTGAAAAGGTAAACATCTGTCGTTCTGCCCCTGAACAAGGCAGTTAACCCACTGTTCCTAGGCCGCCATTGTAAATAAGAATTTGTTCTTAACTGACTTGCCTAGTTAAATTAAATAAAATAAAAAAAAATTATACCTAAAGCTGCCATTGGCTGCACGAAGTCGCATTAAAGTTTTTCTCAATTGTTTACACACAAATACTGGTACTTGAGACACAATGACCACAACATGTAACTCATGCACCAACCCCCTGAACCAATTCTGCTAAACTACAAGCACAATTCCTGCTTTACACTCAAATTGCAGTTCTAAAACACACTTTTTTCAAAACACTACACACAATTCTTTGCATTTGGCACAATTTTCATGCAGAAAATCTCTTGTTTTCACAATGAACACACTGCCATTCAAATATTCACACTGACTCATCACATGGGCAAACACCCATCACACAGTTTTACAATTAGCAATCAGAGCTTTAGCATAAAAGGGCAACAGGTGAGCTCTTCTGTTTTGGAGCAATGGATGCCAACATTGGAAACAGAGGCAGAGCCAGAGGAGTGAGAGTAAGAGGAGGAGGACGGGGAGGACAAGGACGAGGACGAGGACGAGGAAGGCCAAGGACCGTAATCTCTGATGAGATCCGAGCCACTTTGGTTGATCATGTGGTCAACCATGGTCTAACATTGAGGGAGGCTGGGCAAAGAGTACAGCCAAATTTGAGCAGGTACACTGTAGCATCCATCATCCAGACTTTCCGAAATTAGAATAGGTAAGAAATCTACTCTCACTAGAAAATTGCAGTACTGCATATCAATACAGTACTCAATAAGTACAGTAGTACAGTATTGCCTGTGGACTGTTCTGTAGGACTGTAAAAATAAAGTATGTTTCAAGTATTTGGGAAATGTATTCCTACTTTGTATTTACAGTTTTTTACTATTTGTTTGGCAGAACTGAAAGATTACCAACACAAGGTGGTCGGGAACGTGTTCTGTCTCCTGAACAGGAAACTGAAATCATGAACATGGTCCTAGAAAATAACACCATAACATTACCGCAAATACAAAGAAAAATAATAGAAAACAATGAGATATTTCAAAATATTGATAGGGTAAGCTTATCAACACTGGACCGTGTCTTGCGCAGAAATAATCTCAGGATGAAGCAGGTCTACAGGGTGCCGTTTCAACGCAATTCAGAAAGAGTCAAAGAATTGCGATATAACTATGTGCAAGTGAGTCCTATACAATCCCACAATTGATGCATACTCTCAACACTGTATAAATTATACATATTTCAGTATTGTAATCATAATGATTGTGCTTCACAATAGTGACCACTCCATGTCTATTTCTGATATTGTCATGTGTGTTTCAGAGAGTCCTTGAGCTAGAGGTGGCTGCAGTGGAGCACCAGTTCATCTTCATTGATGAGGTTGGATTCAACCTCACAAAAAGACGAAAGAGGGGAAGGAATATCATCGGCCAGCGTGCCATTGTTCAAGTCCCTGGCCAGCGCGGAGGGAACATCACAATGTGTGCAGCGATTACCCACCACGGCGTCATCCATCACCATGCTACCCTTGGCCCCTACAACACCGCCCATCTGATCACATTCCTGGACACCCTACACAACACACTCATTCCACCAGATCAGGTAGATGGCCCAGAGCAGCTCAGGTACGTTGTCATTTGGGACAACGTAAGTTTCCACAGGGTTGCTCTGGTTCGTAACTGGTTCACTGCCCACCCACGCTTTTTAGTTGTTTATCTCCCTCCATATTCTCCATTCCTCAATCCTATTGAGGAATTTTTTTCTGCCTGGAGATGGAAAGTGTATGACCGAAATCCACAAACGCGTATACCTCTTCTCCAAGCTATGGAAGACGCATGTGGAGATATAGCAGCTGATGCTTTTCATGGCTGGAATCGCCATGCTAGGCGATATTTCCCCCGCTGCTTGGCCAGGGAAAACATTGCTTGTGATGTGGATGAGGTGCTGTGGCCAGACCGCAACAGAAGAGAGGATACAGCATAGTTATAAACATTTTTTTTTACTGTAACTGTATACATTACATTCTTCTGTTTTGTATGTAGACCACTGTATGTGCAACTTTGTGTTGGTTGGGAATGGGATGTACACTGTGTACATTGTTTTTGTGGGAAAAATAAAATATATTTGTTACCGTGTATTTGTGTGTTCTGAGTATAAAAACAATATTCTCAAATATTTTACAACACACTTATGTATGTACTGTCTGTAGTAATGGCAACACTGAACCAAAAAAAGGCCTAAGTCATTATGATGAATGGAGAAGAAGTGTTTTCCATTCATCATAGTGTTTTACATTGAGCACATCAGTGTTCAACTGGTTCTTATAAATGTCTATTCATATGATGGTTTGTGTGTGTCATTTGAAAACAAAATACCCTTTTGATAAGAAATAACATTGTTTTGAAGGTAAAGTTTCATTTTGCTGGAGAATTGAGGGGTTTTGCCCATTGTGTGTGTTTTTTGATTTGTGTGTAGAGTTCTGAGAATATGAGGCTTTCAGAACATGTGTGTAAACAATCGAGAAAAACTGTAAGAGAACTCCATGCAGCCTTGTTAGAACACTGGAATGTGAGATTTAATCTACACCTCAATTAGTCTGATAGAAATCCTCATTGTTTTGTTTGATGGTTTTCAATTTGAGCGTCATCATTTCTATATAGCCCTACACTTTCTCATTCTGAACTTCTAACGCATTCTAACGCGAGTGGGACGGATGTGTCTTCGTGACAATGATGTCTATGTAAAGACAACAGTGTCTATGTAAAGAAAACAGTGTCTATGTAAAGAAAACAGTGTCTATGTAAAGAAAACAGTGTCTATGTAAAGAAAACAGTGTCTATGTAAAGACCTCTGTGTCTATGTAAAGACCTCTGTGTCTATGTAAAGACCTCTGTGTCTATGTAAAGACAACAGTGTCTATGTAAAGACAACAGTGTCTATGTAAACACCTCTGTGTCTATGTAAAGACCTCTGTGTCTATGTAAAGACCTCTTTGTCTATGTAAACACCTCTGTGTCTATGTAAAGACCTCTTTGACTATGTAAAGACCTCTGTGTCTTTGTAAAGACAACAGTGTCTATGTAAAGACCTATGTGTCTATGTAAAGACCGCTGTGTCTATGTAAAGACATCAGTGTCAATGTAAAGACCTCTGTGTCTATGTAAAGACCTATGTGTCTATGTAAAGATAACAGTGTCTATGTAAAGACCCCTGTATCTATGTAAAGACCTCTGCATATATGTAATGACCTCTGTATCTATGTAAAGACAACAGTGTATATGTAAAGACCTCTGTGTCTATGTAAAGACTTCTGTGTCTATGTAAAGATATCAGTATCTATGTAAAGACCTATGTGTCTATGTAAAGACCTCTGTGTCTATGTAAAGACATCAGTGTCAATGTAAAGACATCAGTGTCTGTGTAAAGACCTCTGTGTCTATGTAAAGACTTCTGTGTCTATGTAAAGACCTCTGTGTCTATGTAAAGACTTCTGTGTCTATGTAAATACCTCCGTGTCTATGTAAAGATATCAGTATCTATGTAAAGACCTATGTGTCTATGTAAAGACCGCTGTGTCTATGTAAAGACATCAGTGTCAATGTAAAGACCTCTGTGTCTATGTAAAGACCTCTGTGTCTATGTAAAGACCTATGTGTCTATGTAAAGATAACAGTGTCTATGTAAAGACCCCTGTATCTATGTAAAGACCTCTGTATCTATGTAAAGACCTTTGTATCTATGTAAAGACCTCTGTATCTATGTAAAGACCTCTGTATCTATGTAAAGACCTTTGTATCTATGTAAAGACAACAGTGTATATGTAAATACCTCTGTGTCTATGTAAAGACCTCTGTGTCTATGTAAAGACAACAGTGTCTGTGTAATGACATCAGTCAGTTTTTGATATAACATTACACTTACATCAAATCTAAAGTTCCACTGTTTTTAGAACACTGGTGTTTCTTTAGATTGTATGATCGACTGAAAAACTTCCCACACTGGGAGCAGTGGAACGTCTTCTCTCTTGTGCGAATGCACTGGTATATCTTTAACTCTCCTGACCGACTGAAACTATTCCCGCACTGGGAGCAGTGGAATGGCTCCTCTCCTGTGTGACTTCGCTGGTGTGTTCTGAGATGACCTTCTTTAGTGAAGCTCTTCCCGCACTAAGAACAGCAGTGTGGTCGTGGCTTGTCTGTCTCTCTCTGTTTCCCGATGGGAGCTGGGTTGAGGTGGTTCCATGGTGTTGTGAGCTGCTGGAGGACATGAGATTCTTCTCTGGTCTGATCTCTCCACTCCTCAACAGTCTGACATACTCATCATGGTGACATCTCTTTATGTGCTTGAGGAGGAAGATCTGAGAGGTGAAGGAGAACGGACAGCCGGAACACGAGAAGATCTGGAACTGGGACGACTCAGCGCTCACATCTGAGAGATGGAAAGGAGAGAAAGAGAGAGTAATTAAAAGAAGAGATATCAAGATCACAGAAAACTCAGGACCAGTATGATCATAAACAAAATGTATGTAAGAGGAGTGAACAGAGGAGGATATAGTAAGGGCAGAGCTCTTGTTGTTCCACAGGAAGAGAGAGAGGATGAAGAGGAGAGAGTGAAGTACATTTAGCAGAGCTCTTTTTGTCCCACAGGTATTCGAAGACAATGTCCAGGTCTCTGGCGTACTCCGTTCCGTACCAAACCAATAGCTGCTCTCCAACAGCGATATAGAATCCCTCCTCTGTACTGGAAGGCCACTAGATTCTGTTCTTCTTCACAACGAGCACAGTTCACATACCTGAAAGAAAGAGAAAGAGAAAGAGAAAAAAAGAGAAAGCAGTAATTATGTACAAGAGATACATTTCTTGAGGTTATCAGCTTTCAAATAGAGTATGAGACAGGTATGTAGGTACAGAGAGAAACAGAATGAGGGAGAGGACTGGGACACTTTCTCTGTACTTACAGAGAGAAACAGGAAGAAGAGGACTGAGACTTCCTCTGTACTTACAGAGAGAAACAGGAGAGAGAGGACTGTGAGACTTCCTCTGTACTTACAGAGTGAAAAAGAAGGAGGAAGAGGACTGTGAGACTTCCTCTGTACTTACAGAGAGAAACAGAAGGAGGAAGAGGACTGTGAGACTTCCTCTGTACTTACAGAGAGAAACAGAAGGAAGAGGACTGTGACTGTGAGACTTCCTCTATGCTTCAGTGTTGTTCACCTCATCCAGTTGGAGTGAGTGTCTCTCCCAGCATAGATGTAGTCATCCCAGTGTCTGCTCTTGTAGTTCTGAGGAAAACAACAATTAATATTTACAGTTTTGATCAGGTTGGAAAAAAAGTATATTTCACCAGCCATATTGGTCAATTTGCAGGGCTCTATAGTGCGAGCATTACATTCGCATTAGCGAAGTATGAGCACATGTGCGAGTTGTGATTTATAGCAGAACAATTCTGCAGTAGCGGTTTTCAAAGCAATTCTGCCGTTTTGTTTCATAGCTGCTAATTGCACAAAGAACTACGAATCTTTTTGGAGGTGCTGAGGCATATAAGTTGGTCTAATTTACCCGAAAGTCTACAAAGTGAGACTTTGTCCTTGTGTTTCTTGACTATTTACACTGTTTTGTCAAATCTCAAACACACCCACACACAGTGACACGACCCCCATTACCATGGTAACCTCCTTAAAAGTGCAGCTGAACATTTTGTCTCATCCCAACCATTCATATATATACAGTATATACACAAAGTACCAGTCAAAAGTTTGGACACACCTACTCATTCAAGGGTTTTTCTTTCTTTGTAATATTTTATACATGGTAGAATAATAGTGAAGACATCAAAACTATGAAATTACTCAACAAAAAAGTGTTAAACAAATCAAAATATATTTTATGTTTGATATTCTTCAAAGTAGCCACCCTTTGCCTTGATGACAGATTTGCACACTCTTGGCATTCTCTCAACCAGCTTCACAAGGAATGCTTTTCCAACAGTCTTGAAGGAGTTCCCACATATGCTGAGCATTTGCTGGCTGCTTTTCCTTCACTCTGCGGTCCAACTAATCCCAAACCAGTTGTTTTTATTTCCTGAATATGATGAATATGATAAGGACAGAGTTGTTTCTATCTCCAGTATGGCTATTACATACAGCATAAGATGCTGTAGCTACAATAGTGGTTCACACTTCAAAGCTCCAGTCCTGGAGAGCACTAGTATCTGCTAGTGCCTTATACAGTGGCAAGAAAAAGTATGTGAACCCTTTGGAATTACCTGGATTTCTGAATAAATTGGTCATAACATTTTATCTGATCTTCATCTAAGTCACAACAATAGACAAACACAGTGTGCTTAAACTAATAACACACAAATTATTGAATTTGTCTTGTCTATATTGGATACACCATTTAAACATTCACAGTGTAGGTTGGGGAAAGTTTGTGAACCCTTAGGCTAATGACTTCTCCAAAAACTTATTGGAGTCAGGAGTCAGCTAACCTGGAGTCCAATCAATGAGATGGGAGATGTTGGTTAGATCTGCCCTGTGCTATTCACAAGAAGCATTGCCGGATGTGAACCATGCCTCGAACAAAAGAGATCTCAGAAGACCTAAGATTAAGAATTGTTAACTTGCATAAAGCTGGAAAAGGTTACAAAAGTATCTATAAAAGCTTTGATGTTCATCATAAATGGAGAAAGTTCAGCACCTTTGCTACTCTCACTAGGAGTGGCCGTCCTGCAAGAGCACAGCGCAGAATGCTAAATGAGGTTAAGAAGAAGCTAAAGACTTACAGAAATCTCTGGAACATGCTAACATCTCTGTTGACGAGTCTACGATACGTAAACACTAAACAAAAATGGTGTTCATGGGAGGACACCCCGGAAGAAGTTAGCAAAAGAGCACCTGGATGTTGCACAGCACTAAAGCCTTACTGCATTTTTGCACTACATTTTGCACTCTGTATATATTTTTTTCTATTGTGTTTTTGACTGTTTGTTTAATGTGTAACTCTGTGTTGTTATTTGTCGCACTGCTTTGCTTTGTCATGGCCAGGTCGCAGTTGCAAATGAGAACTTGTTCTCAACTGACCTACCTGGTTAAATAAAGGTGAAATAAAAATAAAAATAAATAAAGGCAAAATATTCTGTGGACAGATGAAACTAAAGTTGAGTTGTTTGGAAGGAACACTCAAAATGTGTGTGGAGACAAAAAGGCACAGCACACCAACATGAAAACCTCATCCCAACTGTAAAGTATGGTGGAGGGAGCATCATGGTTTGGGGCTGCTTTGCAGTCCTGAACGTGACTTACAAACAGCGATTTTCCCATATAGAATGCTAGCACAAATGATGGTTTAGTCAGGAATAGCCTTGGACCAAAAGAGAAAAGCTAACTTTTTGGAAGACGAGATCACTTGTGGCAGGATGCGGCTGAATGATGGCTGTGATATTCTCGACCTGTCACTCGTTTCCCTCTGGAATGTCCTAGTAGCGAGGAATCCCAGAGTGGACAGTACTTGGACAGATAAGGGTATGGCATGATTACAGCATGTGTTCCTTTCCAGATTAGGGGCTAAATCCGCAAACAACTCTAACAGAACATTTCTTGGGAGACGATAGCGATTTATAAACTGTAGACCATCATACGCAAAAAAGTAATTCCGGTCTCTGAAAACTCTTCCTTCTAAAAGCAAGGTTTTCCATGTCTTCCAATAACGCATGAACAGCCATGGTTACTTTTTACTTCTAATTTGACACACTATTTATAGAACTTCGCATCCTGTTTTTAATTCAAAACACCTTGCTGTCTGGCAATTAATTCGTCACACCTTTAACTGATAATTCCTAACAAATTGTTCATAAAGCTGATGCAAAGTTCACCACAGGCTTGGACGCATATGCGTCCCAAACTGCAATACCCCACATGACCAGCAGGAAAATCACTCACTTCAAGTCTAGATTACAAGTCAAAGTAAGGTTTTATAAATAACTACTTATACGTGGTCATATGATCTTAAGTCCATTTTTATAAATGAGGCCCCAGGTCATACACTACAGTTGAGAAATAATGGGAAAGTAATTTTGCTTTGAAAGTTGATCAACTTGTGAACTCACTTTTGTGAAAAGGGCCTTTGAATGTTTTTGTACTACTATTGGAGAGTCCTTCTTTGTCTGCACCGTTTCAGCATCGTTCACAGCCTCTTAAGCTTTAGCCCCACCCATCTCTTTAAGGGTTGATCAGCATGTACTAACAGCAGTCAAGAACCCAAGCTAACTTGCTAACTACTTCCAGTTATGAAGCAAGCAGCAGACAAGTTCAAACACTGCAATAATTCAATTGTAATGACACACAGAAAGAGAGAGAGAGAGAGAGAGGGAGAGAACGGGAGGGAGAGAACGGGAGTGTGAGAGAGAGAGAGGACAGTCTATAGGTCAGTGGGTGGGTCAGTCATCAATAGTTCTTAAGCCATTGAGTGTGTGGCTAGTATCTGACTCTTAATTCTTTTCCTATGGATCCTAAAGAAGAGCTCGTAATTCACTCCCAAATCGATAGGACATGTCAGGGGACATGTTCCTTTCATGTAGCCTAATGTCCATATGCATTTTT
>CM042385.1:6641984-6779484 GCA_023634145.1 Thymallus thymallus | reverse complement strand
GCACGGAGGAGGCGACGCGAGTCAATGGAGCCTCATGACTGTTGTTGACTAGGCTAGCGTTAGACACTGGACAACGTTGTTACAACTCTAGTTGAAGGTAACTAGCTAATTGCGTCTGAAGTGTTTTGTGTAACACCTCTCAGCAACTAACGTTAGTAAGCAACTCAACTGCAACTAAAATTGAAACAGTTTCTCCGTGTTATTAGGTAGTTACCTCAGATAGTCAAGTACTGTAATACATTTTGTTGACAGATGTGTTTTTGTGATGTTTTGTTAGCGCCACCTCATTTGGCTAGACTGAAGTTGACATACTGTAGGTAATGTTTGCTGAAAAATGTCCCTGTATTTGCTGTGTGTGTGTGTGTGTGTGTGTGTGTGTGTGTGTTAACAAACTACCTGTCTTGTATGCTTTGTCAATGCCAACTGATATATTTGGGTTCAGTTGTCTTAACGAAACGTTTTTGTTTTCAGGATGACATCTTCATCCCTGAAAAGGTTTTCATCCTGGAGGAGACTGCAGGAGGCAGATGAGGTACAATGAAAATCCATGTTATTTATAAGGCTATTGTTTATTTCAAGACACAGTCTGTCATCCCATATAAAATGGACAATATACAGTATATGCAGTGATTGTTGAATATAACTATATCCTAATAGATGCCTTAATTGTTTTCTACCAACAGGAACGAACGGTTAATACAGTATGCCAAACTGACCCCTGGGTACAAGAGTGTTCCTGTGCTGCAGTGGAGAAGAAGTCCACCGGGACCATCATGAAAGAGCTTGGGGCCTAGGTAGATTGCACTCACGACCATCAGTATACAACCTAGTCCTGCCCCTATACGACCATAACTTGCTGTATGAACCTGAGAGCTTAGAATCACAGTGCGAGCCAAGATATACTATCGATCACTTTGGGGGAGCGGGCTGGTGTTCTGAATATGGAGAAGGAGCAGGCCATTCAACAGCGAATTCAAAGATACACCCATCCATAAAGGGATTCGTAATTGTTTTTCCACAGATTTTTTAACCCGTTTCAACGGATGTGCTACCTATTCCCGGTCCTGCTGTTTCCACTCTTTCTCTCAACGCTATGAAATTTGCTCCTGAAGTGTTGAACTGTTGCACCCTCTTTAACCGATGTGGTTATTATTTTGATGTAAAAAGGGCTTTTGTAAAATACATTTTGATTGATTGTTTGCTGTGCTGTATGCTGTGTATTCACTAAATGTCTGAGTGATGGGACATTTTTAAAGTATCTAACATATATTGGTGTGTATTTAATCTGCATCTTAACTTCTTAAAGTGGCAATCAGCAGTATAAACAATAACAAAGTGTCTCCCTGCTCCTCTTTCGGTAAAAAGCTGAGGGATGGGGCTGGAGAAAAGTAACCACTATCAAATTCATAGACAGAGCTATAGATGCAAGGACTGACCATCCATGATATCAAAATTGTAATACTGTTTCTATTATCTGTTTCCACTACCATGTACCCAGTTCACTTTGGATAAACGTGTCTGCTAAATATATTACTGAAGTCTACTTTGACTATGCCAACTAGCTGCACAGTGTAGTTAACATTCCTTTCCAATGGATGGCAGCCATAGGGCGGCGCACAGCGTCGTTGGCCCAGTGTCGTCCAGGTTTGGGGCAGGCAGTCCTTTTCAATAAGAATTTGTTCTTAACTCACTTGCCTAGTTAAATAAAGGTTAAATAAAATGTCTTTGCTTCTGGGTACACACGCTTTATGTAGGAAACGACACATGCCGGGATGAGACGCCGTACACCTCGTCCAATTCTCCCTTGTTCCCATAGGTTGAACTGGCGATAAACTGCCAGCCTGTATGCTTTGCAAACAAAATAATAAGAAAAGTTAGTCTGATAACGAAACTAAATCACAATGTATTTATAATGAGCAAGCCCCATTATTGGTTGGAATGAGAATTTATGAATCATGATGCTGTCTGCGATTCAAACTCTGGTCGTCTAATCAAAAGGTAAATGTGTTACCATGGCGCCACACAGCGCAGGCGATAAAACGTTGTTAGATGATACTAAATATATATAGAGCACCTACCCACTACTGATATTAACCTTAAACTATTTATAACCAAGCAACATTTCTCCAGTTATTTAACTGGCATATCTGCTGCTGACTGGTCGAATAACCTCTTCTGCCAAGAAGTCCTTCATAAGGATTAGTGACACATACAATAAATACATCGCCGTATAGACAGATTGACAGGAACCTCTGCCTGGATGTAATACAGCCACCATTCACTGGGATTTTGTGCTGTATCGCCACCATCTCTCTACAACACACACACTCATACTCTAGCCATTATCTGGCAGCATCCCCACTCCCACCAGTTAGTATTTGGCTACGCCGACCCTGTGTTGTTACTGCTACGAGAACAAATTATTTGATCTGGAGAAGCTCAAACATGAACGGCTTCAGCAGGTTTATTGGCTCCCTAACTAACATTATTTAATTCTCTGTAATAAACTCATTCCCAGACTAGGAGCTACTCAACATATTCAGCCATTTTTGGGAGTTCCAAAATCTCCTGCCAGTGACGCAACGTCAATATGGTGATTTACAGTTACAGTTAGCTGCCGTTCTAAATCAGTGTTTCCATTCCCCTTTAACCAACAACGCCAATATGGTGATTTACAGTTACAGTTAGCTGCCGTTCTAAATCATAGTGCTTCCATTCCACTTTAAATCAACGTTGTTTCCACATAATTTCAACCAAACAAATCTATGTGATGAGATTGAATCAATGTGAAAATCTGATTGGATTTGCAAAACGTCATCACCGTAAGGGCATTTCGTATTTGTTTCCACCCAACTTTTAACCTAAATCCAATAACATGGTGATTTTTTTTATGTTGATTCCCCATTGAATTCACGTTAGTTGACAACTCAACCAAATGTGAATCCAAACTACAAGAACCACAATTAACAGATAACAGAAGTGTTCTAACCAGCTGTTCAGTAGTCTTTATGGCTCTGTCCCAAATGGCACACTATCCTCTACATAGTGCACTACTTTTGACTTGGAACTTATGGACCCTGGACAAAAGTAGTGCACTACATAGGGAATAGGATGCCATTTGAGAGGCCTATTATAACAGCTGGACTACTGTGTGAACATGTTAAAGCTTTTAAACAATAATTCTCTCTATTAAAGGAATCTGTATGCAGTCTGCGACACACACACAGACACTGGAATGGACAGAACAGTGTGGTTAGGCTATTTGATGATGGGGGCTGAGGGCAGCGTCTGGAGGTTTGGCACACAGAGAGGATTCCATTTCCATGCCAATCTGCCTTGGCTGATCCTGAATCAGGTGTGACCTTCACACACACACACACACACACACACACTCCAGCGGGAGACCTACAGAACGTTGTATAAAAACCTGCAGCAGAGTCTCATGTGTTTCTGTTTAAGACCAATGTACATCCCAAATGGGACCTTGTTCCCTTTATAGCACTGGACTTTTAACCAGGGTCCATAGTGCTATGGTTAAAAGTAGTAGAATGTACAGGGAACAAGATGCCGTTTGGGACAAACCGGACCATCTGAGAGACCAGCTCTCTCTCTAGGCACCAGTGGAGGCTGCTGAGGGGAGGACGGCTCATAATAATGGCTGGAACAGAGCAGATGGAATGCCTTCAATCACACAGAGACGATGTGTTTGATACCATTCCACAAATGTTGCTCCAGCCATTACCACAAGCCCGTCCTCCCCAATTAAGGTGCCACCAACCTCCTGTGCTAGACACTAACAGACTGATAGAAAGAGTTGACATGAAGCCAATGAGATTTATCCTGGCACAGATACAGCACCTATATATTAATTTTGTTGGTCATCATTACTTTCACGAGATCTCATTTTTAATACTCAGTATTCTATTTTGGAACTGTTTGGTCCTTCCAGATTAAAAGGGTGCTGGTCAGTGGTGTAGTTGATCCCAACCTGAACCTTCTCTGTGGTGCTGGTCGGTGGTGTAGTTGATCCCAACCTGAACCTTCTCTGTGGTGCTGGTCAGTGGTGTAGTTGATCCCAACCTGAACCTTCTCTGTGGTGCTGGTCAGTGGTGTAGATGATCCCAACCTGAACCTTCTCTGTGGTGCTGGTCGGTGGTGTAGTTGATCCCAACCTGAACCTTCTCTGTGGTGCTGGTCGGTGGTGTAGTTGATCCCAACCTGAACCTTCTCTGTGGTGCTGGTCGGTGGTGTAGTTGATCCCAACCTGAACCTTCTCTGTGGTGCTGGTCGGTGGTGTAGTTGATCCCAACCTGAACCTTCTCTGTGGTGCTGGTCGGTGGTGTAGTTGATCCCAACCTGAACCTTCTCTGTGGTGCTGGTCAGTGGTGTAGTTGATCCCAACCTGAACCTTCTCTGTGGTGCTGGTCGGTGGTGTAGTTGATCCCAACCTGAACCTTCTCTGTGGTGCTGCCAGCTCTTAACAAACTGTTGGAAAAAATTGTGTTTGACCAAATACAATGCTATTTCTCTGTAAAAAAATTAACAACAGACAGATGATTGGTTGAAAGAAATTGATAATAAGAAGATAGTGGGAGCAGCGTTTGATATTATTGACCATAACCTGCTGTTGAAAAAACGTATGTGCTATGGCTTTTCAACCTCTGCCATACAGAGCTATCTATCTAATAGAACTCAAGGGGTTTTCTTTATTGGAAGCTTCTCTGAAGTGTGATGTACCGCAGGGCAGCTCTCTAGGCCCTTTACTCTTTTCTATTTTTACCAATGACCTGCCACTGGCATTAAACAAGGCATGTGTGTCCATGTATGCTGATGATTCAACCATAAACGCATCAGCAAGCAGAGCTAATGATGTTACTAAAACCCTTAACAAAGAGTTGCAGTCTGTTTTGGAATGGGTAGACACTGATAAACTGGTCCTGAACATCTCTAAAACTAAGAGCATTGTATTTGGTACAAATCATTCCCAAAGTTCTAGACCTCAGCTGAATCTGGTAATGAATGGTGTGGCTGTTGGACAAGTTGAGGAGACTAAATTACTGGCGTTACCTTAGATTGTAAACCGTCATGGTCAAAACAAAACAGATTCAATGGTTGTAAAGATGGGGAGAGGTCTGTTTGTAATAAAAAGATGCTTTGCTCTTTTGACACCACACTCCAAAAATCAAGTCCTGCAAGTTTTGTCTTATCTTGATTATTGTCCGGTCGTGTGGTTGAGTGCTGCAAAGAAATACCTAGTTAAGCTGCAGCTGGTCCAGAAGAGAGTGGCACATCTTGCTCTTCATTGTAATCAGAGGGCTGATATAAATACTATGCATGCCAGGCTATCTTGGTTAAGAGTTGAGGAGAGACTGACTGCATCACTTCTTCTTTTTATAAGAAACAATGTGTTGAAAATCCCAAATTGTTTGCATTGTCAACTTACACACAGCTCTGACACACACACTTACCCCACCAGACATGCCACCAGGGGTCTTTTCACAGTCCCCAAATTCAGAACAAATTTAAGAAAGCATACAGTATTATGTAGAGCCATTATTGCATGTAACTCCGTTCCATTTCATATTGCTCAAGTGAACAGCAAACCTGCTTTCAAAAAACAGATCAAGCAAAACCTCACGACACAATGCCTCTCCCCTATTTTACCTAGATAGTTTGTGTGTATGTGTTGATATTTAGGCTACGTGTGCCTTTTGTAAAACATATAAATAAAGTTTTATGTAGTTCTGTCCTTGACTGTTCTTCTCTATTAATGTTCTGTATTATGTCATGTTTCATGTTTGGTGTGGAACCCCATGGGATCCTAATAAAATACAAATACCAAATACTGTGCACCTATTGCGGAAAAATGCATTGAAAATATAGGGAGCGTTACTATGCTCACTGCGTACATTTATTAGGGTTTACCCACCTATTGTTAACACTACATCACTGCAGCTGGTGTCTAAAAGCAGCCCCAACAACCTCTACCAACCCTAACAACGTCTCCTAATGAGGCTGACTGCTGTCCTGGCCTGGGTTGGTCTGGGTTGTCCTGGGTTGTCTTGGGTTAATAGAGCTCCTTAATGAGCCAGACTCAGGTCATTACGCTGGGGAGTTGCCAAAGGGCACTGCTGAGAGAGTTGAGAGGTGTGTGTCACAGTGTGTGTGTGTGTGTGTGTGTGTGTGTGTGTGTGTGTGTGTGTGTGTGTGTGTGTGTGTGTGTGTGTGTGTGTGTGTGTGTGTGTGTGTGTGTGTGTGTGTGTGTGTGTGTGTGTGTGTGTGAGAGAGAGAGAGAGAGAGCGAGCGAGAGAGAGTATGTGGCATGTGCGTGTCTGTGTCTAATATTCTACTCTGATTCAATATGATCCTAAACAGAATGTATGGCCATATAAACAAACAACTCAGCAATGGCCCCTGGTTCCAAGTATGTGCTATATAGGGATTGTAACATCACAGCTGTTGTTTCAATCAAACAGCTCTCTGCTCTCCTGTATTTCAGATGATCATGAATATCCTTTGTAACTGCCTCTATTTGTGGTCGATGAGCCAATTTACAGAAAAATATTACAAACCAACAGAATGTCCTTGGTCTTTGTCTTCTGCACCGTGCAAACACTCTTCAAGGGTAGGTTTAGAAAGCATGCAAGCACACACACAGACACACCGGTGTCATTGGATTGTAATGGAGCCGACAGTGCTTTTCCTCTGTGTATTGATTAAATCAGCAGGCGTATCATGTTCAAGCTCATATCATCTGATGACACACACACACACAACACCCCGGGAAGAGGAGCGATCCATCACCATTTAGATAAATACAGCCGCTCGTCTAAACAGCCAATCATTAAGGTTGTTATAGGATGACACTTTGACCTTGGGAGGTGACAGGTCAATCACATCATTATCACGGAGCCAGACAATGTTCCAGAACACAACTAATAGTTGCCAGACCATGCTAATAACAATTATCCAAATAGATGTGCTTAAATACTAACATCACTCACAACTAATATTATAATAATTGCATTTGAATACTAAATATCAAAAAATACTGTATTACATTTTTACATCACTGACAGCATATATAACTAATATCCTATTAGAGACATTTGTTTAGAATTGTGTAGGGAAAATTATGTTTGTCCCACATCTGTTAGTCCACTGAGGCTCTTATGAAGACATATATCCCAGTGAAGTAGTACTGAGGCCTCTCATCAAGACATAACCCAGTGAAGTAGGACTGAGGCCTCTCATCAAGACATATAACCCAGTGAAGTAGGACTGAGGCCTCTCATCAAGACATATAACCCAGTGAAGTAGGACTGAGGTCCTCTCATCAAGACATATATCCCAGTGAAGTAGGACTGAGGCCTCTCATCAAGACATATAACCCAGTGAAGTAGGACTGAGGTCCTCTCATCAAGACATATATCCCAGTGAAGTAGGACTGAGGTCCTCTCATCAAGACATATAACCCAGTGAAGTAGGACTGAGGCCTCTCATCAAGACATATATCCCAGTGAAGTAGGACTGAGGTCCTCTCATCAAGACATATAACCCAGTGAAGTAGGACTGAGGCCTCTCATCAAGACATATAACCCAGTGAAGTAGAACATTTTTTAAAATTATTATTTAACCTTTATTTAACTAGGCAAGTCAGTTAAGAACAAATTCTTATTTACAATGACGGCCTACACTGGCCAAACTCAGACGTCGCTGGGCCAATTGTGCACCGTCCTATGGGACTCCCGATCACAGCCGGTTGTGAAACAGTCTGGATTCGAATCAGGTTGTCTGTAGCGACGCCTCTAGCACTGAGATACACTTGGGAGCCGAGTATAGAGAAAGTATATGTAGTTGACTCACACTTGCATTCTGATCTTCTTCCCCTGATACACTTATTATTACTGGTCTGAGACAGTGTCCCTCCCAGTCCCCAGACCCTGACACACTGCTCCAGTCCCTAGTCCCCAGACCCTGACACACTGCTCCAGTCCCCAGAGCCCAGACCCTGACACACTGCTCCAGTCCCTAGTCCCCAGACCCTGACACACTGCTCCAGTCCCCAGAGCCCAGACCCTGACACACTGCTCCAGTCCCCAAACCCTGACACACTTTTCCAGTCCCCAGTCCCCAGACCCTGACACACAGCTCCAGTCCTCAGCCCCCAGACCATGACACACTGCTCCAATCCCCAGATCCTGACACACTGATCCAGTCCCCAGACCCTGACACACTGCTCCAGTCCCCAGAAACTGACACACTGCTCCAGTCCCCAGACCATGACACACTGCTCAAGTCCCCAGTCCCTGACACAATGCTCCAGTCCTGGAGGCGCCATGTATGGTTGAGTCCAGCCTAGCTCTGTCAGCAATATCACTGGACCATGAACTCAGGTAGACAGAACACAGAGGAATGCTCACAGGCAGGCACTCACGCATTCACAAAAACCCATGCACACACACACAAACATGCACACACACACACACACACCGTAGGTAAGTAACTTGATACAATGACCCAGAAGCCCCCTCAGTGCAGCGGCTAGCTGCCTTATCTCTTCTCTACCTCCTCTTTCCTCTCCTTTTTCCTCTCTCCTCTTTCCTCTATCTTTCCTCTCTCCTCATTCCTCTCTCCTCTTTCCTCTCTCCTCTTTCCTCTCCTCTTTCCTCTCCTCTTTCCTCTCTCCTCTTTACTCTCTCCTCTTTCCTCTCTCCTCTTTCCTCTCCTCTTTCCTCTCTCCTCTTTCCTCTCTCCTCTTTCCTCTCCTCTTTCCTCTCTCCTCTTTACTCTCTCCTCTTTCCTCTCTCCTCTTTCCTCTCCTCTTTCCTCTCCTCTTTCCTCTCTCCTCTTTACTCTCTCCTCTTTCCTCTCCTCTTTCCTCTCCTCTTTCCTCTCTCCTCTTTACTCTCTCCTCTTTCCTCTCTCCTCTTTCCTCTCCTCTTTCCTCTCTCCTCTTTACTCTCTCCTCTTTCCTCTCTCCTCTTTCCTCTCCTCTTTCCTCTCTCCTCTTTCCTCTCTCCTCTTTCCTCTCCTCTTTCCTCTCCTCTTTCCTCTCCTCTCTCCTCTTTCCTCTCCTCTTTCCTCACTTCTTTCCTCTCTCCTCTTTCCTCTCTCCTCTTTCCTCTCTCCTCATTCCTCTCTCCTCTTTCCTCTCCTCTTTCCTTCTTTCCTCTCTCCTCTTTCCTCTCTCCTCTTTCCTCTCCTCTCTCCTCTTTCCTCTCCTCTTTCCTCTCCTCTTTTCTCCTCACATTCTTTCAGGTATTTAGCTGAGACCTTTTCAATTTGTCTGGCCTTTTTAAAGACCTGCATTCTACTGCTAGACCCCTACCCTTCTCTCTCTGACCAGTTTATCTATCTATCTATCTCTCTTCTCTCTCTCTCTCTCGCTCTCTCTCTCTCTCTCTCTCTCTCTCTCTGTCTCTCTCTCTCTCTCTCGCCCACTTTTTTCTCTCTCTCTATGGTCAGGGACTAGGCATCTTCTTCTGCAGAGAATGGGAGAGAGATCAGTTGAGTAGTAACACTATGGGTAGGGACTAGGAGAGTGAAGATCAGTGAAGTGTATCTAGCGGGATCAGTAGAGAGTGAAAACATCCAGCATCTTTAAAACACTAGAACTAATCCCATCCTTCAGTCTGGATAAGGATGAAACCTCTACTTTACAAAACATAATGTAGCCTGCGTCCTATTCAATAAAGTACAGTTTTTCTGTACTGAATACAGTCTCCATACAATACTCAGAACACAGACAATACCTGGACAGGTAGGGACAACTTATTGACTCATCTGCTTTGACAACTGGAACAAAACCATTTAATACAGCAATGATTTCACTTCATTTGCATGAGCTGTGATACACTCACACTGTCCAGTAAAACGAGACTGGAGACTGCCCTTCTCTCTCTGACCTCCCTTGGGAATGGCAGTGCAGTATGAACACACACACACACACACAGCAGCAAGTCCCTCTGTGAGTTAATGTCCTTTAACAGTTTGGCTTCAGGTCCAGAGTCCCTCTGTGAGTTAATGTCCTTAAACAGTTTGGCTTCAGGTCCAGAGTGAGAAAGAACAAAAAACAGAACCTGCTCGCCTGTGACTGATGCACAAGCCTGAAGCAACACTGTTAGTGTGTGAGCGCGCGCGTGCGTGCGTGCGTGCGTGCGTGTGTGTGTGTGTGTGTGTGTGTGTGTATGCGTTTGTGTGTGTGTGTGTGTGCTTGTGTGTGTGTGTGTGTGTGTGTGTGTGTGTGTGTGTGTGTGTGTGTGTGTGTGTGTATGCGTTTGTGTGTGTTTGTTGTGATGCAGAGCTGCAGATATAGGACAGATATAGGACAGATATAGGACAGATATAGGACAGATATAGGACAGATATAGGACAGATATAGAACAGATATAGGACAGATATAGGACAGATATAGGACAGATATAGGACAGATATAGGACAGATATAGGACAGATATAGAACAGATATAGGACAGATATAGGACAGCTACTCCAGAGCAGTGAATTAGCTGGTTGGAACAAAGCCATCGACAGAAGCATTAAAGTGACAATAGAATATTTACAGTGTGAGCCTTCCATTCATTCTGCTGCCTGATAGGCTAAACATCAATATGCTGGAGAATGCTCACAACACATTATAGGGAGCCACGACGGAAATGAGTCTTGCAAACACACACATACACAAACGAATGCACGCATGCCTGCACACACACACACACACATACACACACTAAAACACAGCCACACACACAGACACACACACACAGACACACACACAGCAGTTCTGTTATTCATTTCCCTCTCTGCTCCCCACTTCTCAATCCCACCCCCATGTTGCCTTGCAGTTATTGCAGTTTATACTCTTTGTGTGTGTGTGTGTGTGTGTGTGTGTGTGTGTGTGTGTGTGTGTGTGTGTGTGTGTGTGTGTGTGTGTGTGTGTGTGTGTGTGTGTGTGTGTGTGTGTGTGTGTGTGTGTGTGTGTGTGTGTGTGTGTGTGTGTGTGTGTGTGTGTGTGTGTGTGTGTATGTGTGTGTGTGTGTAAACCAGTCACATCTCAGAATTCTTTCCTGTCAGTTATAGAGGCCAGACAGTGAACACATGTTGGGTAATGTATGTCTTCCCAGTCAGATACACTCAACACAGTCATTTAGGCCCATTCCCCACAGCAGACCATGTGGTACTTAGCCTTTCCTCAAACTATCTTCTGTGTTCCCCTTTTCTACTCTACTGTTCTACTAAATGTTTGATGTCGTTCATTATTTTACCTCTCAGCATACCGGACCAGTTTTAATGTTAGTGAACTTGGGTAGCGGGAAGGCAGAGAGCACTATGAAAAGAAAACCTTGTACATTGACATTATTATGTTGAACTACAGTACTTAAGCCTGCTGTTAGAATCAAAGGTTCTAGTTGTATTGATCCTATTGCAGTGGGGAAAATAGCATTAAAATAAGCAGAGATAGAGCTGTGTGTGTGTGTGCTGTGTGTGTGTGTGTGTCTCTCGCAGTGTGTGTGTGTGCTGTGTGTGTGTGTGTGTCTCTCGCAGTGTGTGTGTGTGCTGTGCGTGTGTGTGTGTCTCTCGCTGTGTGTGTGTGTGCTGTGTGTGTGTGTGTGTCTCTCGCTGTGTGTGTGTGTCTCTCGCTGTGTGTGTGTCAACCAACAGTGAGACAGAAAGAGAGGAGTGAGGCCGTGTTCGAGAACATCAAGTCTATGATGCATTGTGGGTAAATGGTGACTGACTGACTGACTGATCTACAAATAATAATTTGTAGATATTTATTTATTTGTAGATCAGTCAGACGCAGTCGTCTGCAATGTCGTCTGCAATGTCCAACAAGCCCATTGTGTCTGTTGTCCTTCATTAGGGCTGTCCAGATACAGCTGGATGCATTTACCTTTAATTAGCTACCAATTGCCAAGCCGCCATCACTAAAATACACACACAGACACACACACACACACACAAATGCATGCACGCTCACACACACCGCCCATGCGTTAACTACCTGTAGGGAGTGATTATTAGGGATAATTTGGAAGCAATTTGGGCCTCATATATTACCTCTGTTTTGGTTGGTCCCATTGATTAGTGGACCTGTCAGGAAGATGGAATGTTACACATTTATAGGGGGTTCCTGACTCCTAGTGTCCAAGCTAGTTATATGGAGAAAACCCATCTATAGACCATAAACACAAAGCCATGGCTAGGGCTGTGGCGCTCATGACATTTTTTCGGTTGGTGATTGTCAAGCAAATAATTGACCGTTAGTTAACATAAACACATTTAGCATCTCCTGGCTTCCATGCATAGCCTACAAGCCACTGATGCAGACCTTTGGAACATCTACACATTTAAAAAGTTGAATAAATCCATGTAATATAGCCTACAACGTCACAATAAATCCATTATTTATTTTAGACCGGTCTAAAGAAACATGATATGACGGAAATGTAGTCTATTTCAGAAAAACAGAATAGCATACTCTGAGTTGTCCATATGTTAGGCCCTGATCTGGCTATTCTATATGGCTGTGGGCTACACTAGTTAATTTAGCAGACAAGATTTGCTTAGAATTCCGTGCATTATTTTATATTATTTTATAGTATGAAGAATACAATTGAACATAGCTGAATATAATAGAAAGGATATTTTCTCCAAACAATTTCCGAGGGAGTGCGCACATGCAGCAATTCTGTGTTGAGGTTAACAAAGAAACAGGCACTCCTATATGCTTAATTTAGATATATTTATGCTACTTTAGTTGTGATACAAACGTTGGGCTATATGTTTTGATTTTTAATACATTCTAAGGCTGCATGATACGACTCTAATGATGATTTGAAATAAGTCTCATGAAAGGCATTGAACTCTGCTTTGTTTCTTGTTCTGGCTGAACACACTTCATCAGTCTCTCACTCACTATTTGACAAGCGCTTGGTAATATTCTCACCAGGCCTCAAATTTACCGGCGGCATCCCCCTTGTGTGACCGTTATGCCCCCTAAAAAAATCCATGCCTTGCGTTGTGCCGTTGGGCTGAATATAATATGCTCCAAAGCACCTCTCACTCACATGGCTCTCTCAGATATCTAAATTCTTATTAGCCAATGACCACCTCTGCTCCGAAGTAGGCTACAAGTGAAGACAGACAACATCGAGGATGCAAATTCCGAGGTGCATATTGAAGATGTTAGAAGAACTGTCCACATTTACTTTTCATCAGCCAACAAGATGAGTAGGCCTAACAAACAGCAAGATGAGTAGGCCTAAGGAACAACAAGATGAGTAGGCCTAACGAACAACAAGATGAGTAGGCCTAACGAACAACAAGATGAGTAGGCCTAAGGAACAGCAAGATGAGTAGGCCTAAGGAACAGCAAGATGAGTAGGCCTAACGAACAACAAGATGAGTAGGCCTAACGAACAGCAAGATGAGTAGGCCTAACGAACAACAAGATGAGTAGGCCTAACGAACAGCAAGATGAGTAGGCCTAAGGAACAGCAAGATGAGTAGGCCTAACTAACAACAAGATGAGTAGGCCTAACGAACAGCAAGATGAGTAGGCCTAACGAACAGCAAGATGAGTAGGCCTAACTAACAACAAGATGAGTAGGCCTAGCGAACAACAAGATGAGTAGGCCTAAGGAACAGCAAGATGAGTAGGCCTAACGAACAACAAGATGAGTAGGCCTAACGAACAGCAAGATGAGTAGGCCTAACTAACAACAAGATGAGTAGGCCTAACGAACAGCAAGATGAGTAGGCCTAACTAACAGCAAGATGAGTAGGCCTAACTAACAGCAAGATGAGTAGGCCTAACTAACAGCAAAAGCTTTACCCTATGTCAATCTTCTATCCCCCATAGTACAAAAGTTGACCTGTTCTATTGGTCAACTTGTCCTTCTGTGCGAGAAATAAATATTCCAAACATACTCTGGGACAGTTGTGGGATGGGATGGATCGCAAATGAATACAACCACTCGCCTCAAAAAAACGTTTAAAAGTAATGAGGCTGATGCAACAGATCTGAACGTTTAGCCTAAAATGTTGATAAACTATTAGGCTATTTCTTCACAGTATAAGCGCAGCAATGCACACATGGCAGTAGGCTATAAGCGAAAATGCAACCAGCACTGTTCTCAAAAGTGACCTAAAATGCGATTATTTATGCAATGCTTTATTATAAAAGTGCTTTTTTATGGTGAAAATTGTCTTTCCCAAACTTGAAACATACGCACCGCCTATGTCTGCCAGTTAGGCTCCTAACCCGTTGTAAAGAGGATTAATGTGCTTCATTTTAAGAAGTTATTTGGCCACTTTAGTTGTGATACAAACCTTATCAAAACATATAGGCCTATGTGCTAGGCTACATGAGGTGTGTGACTATGTTTTGAAAAGGTCGCAGAAAAAAGGCATGCTGTTTCTTACCTTACGCTGGGCGTGTGATAATACATCATTCACAAGTGTTAGGCTAATATTGTCACCCATCAGACTGTTCTTGATTTAATCTTGTCTTTACATACACTACCGGTCAAAAGGTTTAGAACACTTACTCATTCAATGGATTTTCTTTATTTTGACTATTTTCTACATTGTAGAATAATAGTGAAGACATCAAAACTATGAAATTACACATATGGAATCATGTAGTAATCAAAAAAGTATTAAACAAATCAAAATATATTTTATATTTCAGATTCTTCAAATAGCCACCCTTTGCCTTGATGACAGCTTTGCACACTCTTGGCATTCTCTCAACCAGCTTCACCTGTAATGCTTTTCCAACAGTCTTGAAGCAGTTCCCAAAAATGCTGAGCACTTGTTGGCTGCTTTTCCTTCAATCTGCGGTCCATCTCAATTTGTTTGAGGTCGGGGTATTGTGGAGGCCAGGTCATCTGATGCTGTAACGACTGTGCCTCCGACCTCGACGGTGCCCCTCCTGCTCGCCGGTATACTAACCACCGGCATAGATGCAGCACTCCAAATCACAAAAGGACAAATTTCCACCGGTCTAATGTCCATTGCTCGTGTTTCCCGGCCCCAGCAAGTCTCTTCTTCTTATTGATGTCCTTTAGTAGTGGTTTCTTTGCAGCAATTCGACCATGAAGGCCTGATTCACACAGTCTCCTCTGAACAGTTGATGTTGAGATGTGTCTGTTACTTGAACTCTGTGAAGCATTTATTTAGGCTGCAATTTCTGAGGCTGGTAACTCTTATGAACATATCCTCTGCAGCAGAGGTAACTCTGGGTCTTCCTTTTCTCTGGCGTCCTCATGAGAGCCAGTTTCATCATAGCACTTGATGGTTTTTGCAACTGCACTTGAAGAAACGTTCAAAGAAATGTTCCGTATTGACTGACCTTCATGTCTTAAAGTAATTATGGACTGCTGTTTCTCTTTGCTTATTTGAGCTGTTTTTGCTATGGACTTGGCTCCCAAGTGGCGCAGTGGTCTAAGACACTGCATCTCATTGCTAGAGGTATCACTACAGACAACCTGGTTTCAAATCCAGACTGTATTACAACTGGCCGTCCCAAAGGGCAGCACACAATTGGCCTAGCATCGTCCTAGTTTGGTGTTTATTAAATTTTTATTTAACCTAATTTAACTAGGTAAGTCAGTTAAGAACAAATTATTATCTACCTAGGAGGTCAGCCCTGGAGCAAATTAGGGTTAAGTGCCTTGTGTCAAGGACACATCAACAGGCTTTTCACCTCGTTGACTCAGGTATTCGAACCAGGTGTAGGCCGTCATTGTAAATAAGAATTTGTTCTTATCTGACTTGCCTAGTTAAATATACCCCCTGTACCTTGTCACAACACAACTGATTGGCTCAAACACATTAAGAAGAAAATAATTTCCTCAAAAAATATTTTTAAGAAGGCACACCTGTTAATTGAAATGCATTCCAGGTGACTACCTCATGAAGCTGGTTGAGAGAATGCCAAGAGTGTGCAAAGCTGTCATCAAGGAAAAGGGTGGCTATTTGGAGAATCTCAAATATAAAATATTTGTTGATTCGTTTGACACTGTTTTGGTTACTACATGATTCCATGTGTGTTCTTTCATAGTTTTGATGTCTTCACTATTATTTTACAATGTAGAAAATAGTAAAAATAAAGAAAAACCCTTGAATGAGTAGGTGTTCTAAAACTTTTGACCGGTAGTGTATACAAAAAAATATATGTGTGGCGGTAATACGGTCACTGTAACAGCCCTAGCCATGGCTTGTGTTCTGTTCCCCAATGACAGAAGTGATACATGTTGAAAAATGAGTAGCGTAAAACATTTAGTGGGTTTATGTATTTATCGTTGGGGGTTCATTCAGGCCAGAAATACAAGGTCCTCCTGAGCTAACACTGACGGAGGCAGAGGTAAGCCAAGTAGATCACTCAATCTGAAAGATGAATCACTGTTTCAATAGTCAGGCTGAATAGTCTATAGAATCACAATAAAGGCCTTAATTATAACGGTGAGTTGCTGCTCCTCTTTATTATATTAATTACAGAGGACACATCATACCTGGGGATTTAATTAAGGTTGCCTCTTCAAATGGCACCCTATTCCTGGTCAAAAGTAGTGCACTATATGGATAATAGGGTGCCATTTGCTACACATTTTTATGCCTGGACTGATCTCTCTTTTCTTATTCTCTGGATAATTAATATGCAGATCAAAATGAGAGCAATTTTCTCAGGCAAACAGCAAGGCAGTGGCATCTCATTACCATATGCTAATTTACACAAAATAAAAGAGTCACAGTGTGTGGGGAGGGGGGGGTCACATCATTTATTCAACAAGATTAAATGTATATCTATACATGTTAATATATATATATATTCCTTAGTATTCTATTTCTGCTATGTGGCATTCCTTTTAAGTTTGATTATCTGACTTATGTCTCTTAGACGTACCTATTGGTTGTTTTCTCAAAACTATTGAAGACTTCTGGTGTGACCAACTGGTGTGAACGTGAGCGTCTATGAGTCACAAGACAGTGTTAGTGTCGGACTGAGCATTGCATAGCGGACGCTAACTCTGCAGGACTTACAGAACTGATAGTGGAGTTCATGGATCCTCTTGTGTAACAGTTCACACCAGTATAGTCTAGGTTAGGGTTAGGGTTAGGTTTAGGGTTAGGGTTAGGGTTAGGGTTAGGGTTAGGATTAAGAGTATGGTTATGTTATTAGATATTTAGTTGAACAATTTGTTGATATTTAGTTGAACATCTATAAACTATCTTTAGGAGGTTATCAAAATAAAGTGTTACCCCTTCCCCTCCTATCCTGTAATAACCAGGCTTAGAGTGGCTGAGCAACGTTAGCAGGAGGAAACATCTGTAACCATGGTGATTACTACTAGAACACCACAGAGTGAGAACAGCTGCAACCATTGTGATTATTACTATGACACCCAGGGCCGGCCCTGGACGTTCTGCCGCCCTAGGCAAGACAAAAATATGTTTCTATAGAACATTTTATATATATATATATATGGATACTTTTCATGTATGTTTTGGAAAATATGAAGCAAACAATAGATATCCTTTTTGACATTTTCTTTAACAAAGGGTATGGGATACACTCACTCAATTCGAGCCCTGGTTTTAACCAAACACATCAAGCCCTTCCCAGACACGGAGGTATTTAAGGAGTGCATGCGACAGTATTTGGCTATACCGACATCTATGGATAGAAGTGTGTTTATCAAACAGGTAAGCGTACCACTTATTTTTGTGAATAGGAAGAAATACAGTGGGGAGAACAAGTATTTGATACACTGACGATTTTGCAGGTTTTCCTGCTTACAAAGCATGTAGAGGTCTGTAATTTTTATCATAGGTACACTTCAACTGTGAGAGACGGAATCTAAAACAAAAATCCAGAAAATCACATTGTATGATTTTTAAATAATTCATTTGCATTTTATTGCATGACATAAGTACTTGATCACCTACCAACCAGTAAGAATTCCAGCTCTCACAGACCTGCTTTTCTTTAAGAAGCCCTCCTGTTCTCCACTCATTACCTGTATTAACTGCACCTGTTTGAACTCGTTACCTGTATAAAAGACACCTGTCCACACACTCAATCCAACAGACTCCAACCTCTCCACAATGGCCAAGACCAGAGAGCTGTGTAAGGACATCAGGGATAAAATTGTAGACCTGCACAAGGCTGGGATGGGCTACAGGACAATAGGCAAGCAGCTTGGTGAGAAGGCAACAACTGTTGGCGCAATTATTAGAAAATGGAAGAAGTTCAAGATGACGGTCAATCTCCCTCGGTCTGGGGCACCATGCAAGATCTCACCTTGTGGGGCATCAATGATCATGAGGAAGGTGAGGGATCAGCCCAGAACTACACGGCAGGACCGGGTCAATGACCTGAAGAGAGCTGGGACCACAGTCTCAAAGAAAACCATTAGTAACACACTACGCCGTCATGGATTAAAATCCTGCAGCGCACGCAAGGTCCCTCTGCTCAAGCCAGCGCATGTCCAGGCCCGTCTGAAGTTTGCCAATGACCATCTGGATGATCCAGAGGAGGAATGGGAGAAGGTCATGTGGTCTGATGAGACAAAAATAGAGCTTTTTGGTCTAAACTCCACTCGCCGTGTTTGGAGGAAGAAGAAGGATGAGTACAACCCCAAGAACACCATCCCAACCGTGAAGCATGGAGGTGGAAACATCATTCTTTGGGGATGCTTTTCTGCAAAGGGGACAGGACGACTGCACCGTATTGAGGGGAGGATGAATGGGGCCATGTATCGCGAGAACTTGGCCAACAGCCTCCTTCCCTCAGTAAGAGCATTGAAGATGGGTCGTGGCTGGGTCTTCAAGCAGACAACGACCCGAAACACACAGCCAGGGCAACTAAGGAGTGGCTCCGTAAGAAGCATCTCAAGGTCCTGGAGTGGCCTAGCCAGTCTCCAGACCTGAACCCAATAGAAAATCTTTGGAGGGAGCTGAAAGTCCGTATTGCCCAACGACAGCCCCGAAACCTGAAGGATCTGGAGAAGGTCTATATGGAGGAGTGGGCCAAAATCCCTGCTGCAGTGTGTGCAAACCTGGTCAAGAACTACAGGAAACGTATGATCTCTGTAATTGCAAACAAAGGTTTCTGTACCAAATATTAAGTTCTGCTTTTCTGATGTATCAAATACTTATGTCATGCAATAAAATGCAAATTAATTACTTAAAAATCATACAATGTGATTTTCTGGATTTTTGTTTTAGATTCCGTCACTCACAGTTGAAGAGTACCTATGATAAAATTTACAGACTTCTACATGCTTTGTAAGTGGTAAAACCTGCAAAATCGGCAGTGTATCAAATACTTGTTCTCCCCACTGTAGGCTCCAATTATATATGTAATTCTATGATTATTCCCATAGAAAAATGGAGGTCCCTTACCAGACAGAGGGGAATATTACTTTAACCCCTGCATCGGAGAGATACAATTTTGCTATTACTATGCAGACAACTACCTATAGTAGGAAACCAAGTTTCTTATTAATAATATGCCACCTCTTATCACACACAGCATGATCCCATAATTGTTACAATTACAATAAATATAACTGTAGAACTGTAAAAAAGATTGAGATCATTTGAGCTTTAGAAACACGTGCTTTCATAAATGCATGGCGGGCCTCGTTTCGCTGGAGCAGTGTAAATAAGCGTTATGTCGATGACCCAGCCTTAACGAATTTAGTTTATTTACATATCGAATTTGATTGTCCAACATCAGTTTCAGCATTTATGTATTTTGTCTGTGCCTAGAGTGGCCTATTTCCTCCGCTGTTGTGCTGCATTGCAGTCAGCGATGTTTTCTCTCTGTAGCTGTCCATGGTCCTGAAATCAAATCATCTGAGAGAGACAGAGCAAGATAAAGAGAGGTAAGACAACTCGTGCTCAACTGATATGGTGGCGAGTCCATTGAGTTTCTTGATTCATAGCAGAGCGCAGGCGTTTTTCATGAGTTTGAGGCATGGTCTCCACCCTCTCCCAGTTCGCCATCCCTCCTGATGTGGCCCAGCCTGCACTGACATATCCCGTAAAGAACCATTCATATATTTTGACCACTCACCGGGATCTTTTATGTTTTTTGCAGCTGCTAAATCCGACTCCCAGACAAAAAACATAAAAGATCCCGGTGAGTGGCCAAATCAATAATGAAAATGCAAAGGCTTACAACTATTAATTACAAAAGGGGATGGGAAAGGATAAGCATTTTAATTGACTTTTACAAGCAGGGATAACGTTGGCTAACTAGACTAGCTAAGATGTCAATAAAATGTAGGCCTATGCTTGGTTTCTTGAGGCAGACAGTGGATGGTTCGTGCAGCACTGAGAACAGCTGTACCCATGGTGATAATTACTATAACACCACAGCGTGAGAACAGCTGTAATCATGGTGATTATTACTAAAACACCACAGAATGAGAACAGCTGTAACCATGGTGATTATTACTAAAACACCACAAAGTAAGAACAGCTGTAACCAGTTCGCTGCAGCTAGCGACTGGAACGAGCTGCAACAAACTGGACAGTTTTATCTCAATCTCTTCATTCAAAGACTCAATTATGGACACTCTTTACGTGATGTATTGTCATCTCTACCTTCTTGCCCTTTGTGCTGTTGTCTGTACCCAATAATGTTTCTGCCATGTTTTGTGCTGCTACCATGTTGTGTTGCTACCATGTTGTTGTCATGCTACGTTGCTACCATTCTGTGTTGTCATGTGTTGCTGCCTTGCTATGTTGTTGTCTTAGGTATCTCTTTTGGTAGTGTTGTTTTGTCTCTCTTGTTGTGTTGTGTGTTTGGTCCTATATTTACATTTTATTTATTTGTATTTATTTGTATTTTTAATCCCAGCCGCCGTCCCTGCAGGAGGTATTTTGCCTTTTGGTAGGCCGTCATTGTAAATAAGAATTTGCTCTTAACTGACTTGCCTAGTTAAATAAAGGTTAAATAAATATAATTATTACTATAACACCACAGAGTGAGAACAGCTGTAACCATGGGGAATATTACTATAACACCACAGAGTGAGAACAGCTGTAACCATGGTGATTATTACTTTAACACCACAGACTGAGAACAGCTGTAACCATGGTGATTATTAATATAACACCACAGAGTGAGAACAGCTGCATCACAGTTGTTTCTTCTTTTTTTCTTCAGTGGATGGAGACAGGAAAGTTGAGAAAGAAGTTGAGAAGGAGAGGAGAGGAGAGGAGAGGATACAAGAAGACGAGAGAAGAGAGCTGTCATTAAGAATGGCTGTTTAGTAATACTGACAGTAATCTGTCTTGTAGTTAACAAATGACTGTTATCTACAGTGTAGTTTACATCAGGGTTCACCAACTGCATGTGGGGTGGTTTTATTTGGCCCCCCGAGTCCACCCCCCGAGTCCACCCCCAAAGAAAAATATATTTTTTATTATTATTATGGTTTTTTTTCATTGTTGGACGTAAACCACACACCCTTGGGCCTTATTGCTTAACCATCCACTCAAGAAAAAATTGTCCAGTGGCTGAATCTAGTTGATGATCCCTGGTCTACAACATTAGGTGATTATAATGAGATGACAAGGCAAGGTAATTAGGATGTAAGACATTGGCATCATGACTTGATGACTTGGTCACTGGACGTAATTTACATATTCTATCTGAGACAGGACTGCCTGTGTGAACTTGATGAACACATTTTACATCGATAAAATGACCGCAGGAAATGTACTGTCACGCCCGCTCCCACTCTCTTTCCCAGGCTGCCCTTCACTACACCCCTGCCACCATCATTACGCCTGTTACCCTCGTCACGTGCAGCAGCGCTCATTGGACTCACCTGGACTCCCTCACGTTGTTGATTGCCCCCCCGTATATCTATCTGTTCCTCCTCTTACACTCTCCACCTCCACCCTAACCCTAACCCTTTCACCCTTCCTGAGCTCCTCCTTTCTTCTTATAGCAGAACCAAGGTTGTTCTCATTGACCCTCTCAGCCCTCCGTAGCTCCTCTCTCCTCGCCTGTGGCAGAGAACCACCCATTGTGTGGGTCTGAAATATGACTGTATGGCTTGGAGAGAGAGAGAGAAAATGAAACAATCATATTGATGTATGATACTTTGGCAATATGTACATTGTTGCGTCATGCCAATAAAGTGAATTGAATTGAATTGAGAGAGAGAGAGAGAGAGAGAGAGAGAGAGAGAGAGAGAGAGAGAGAGAGAGAGAGAGAGAGAGAGAGAGAGAGAGAGAGAGAGAGAGAGAGAGAGAAATAAATAGAGAGAGAGAGATAAATAAATAAATAGAGAGAGAGAGAGAGAGAGAGAGAGAGAGAGAGTGAGAGAGAGAGAGAGAGAGAGAGAGAGATAAATAAATAGAGAGAGAGATAAATAGAGAGAGATAAATAGAGAGAGAGAGATAAATAAATAGAGAGAGAGAGATAAATCATCTAACTCATGACCTTCTATAATTCTCCACTAATTGTCTGGAAGGGTCTGCATTCAGGTGTGGAATAATTCTGGACGGCCGCAGCATTGAATTTCCACCGCTGATCTCCCTACGGTCCCGCTCACAATATCAGACATTACAGAGCTTTGAATCCAGAGTCCAGCCCTTTATAGACAGTAATGAAGACCATAGGGAAACGGCTGCACTCTACAGACAAAAAGACATCACCTCATTTCACATTTTTATTTTCGGCCCGGCTAACGTGTTTCAGCAGTTCATCAAAGCATCTGAAACACATTCACCTGCCCGGCGAAATATTAGCCTGGGAAACATTAACCTGGGAAACAATAGCCTGGGAAACATTAGCCTGGGAAACATTCGTCTGGGAAACGTTCGCCTGGGAAACATTAACCTGGGAAACATTCAACTGGGAATTATCGTCCTGCCCGGGCAAAAATAAAAATGTAAAATGAGGTCACCCATTTTTGTCCTTTTATTTTATATTTATTTTTTACATTTTGGAATGTCGCAGTTTCCCAATGTTCTTGAACTTGGGATGTCACCCAGCTAATAAAGTGAAAGTCTCTCCCATCCTTCTCCCTCTCTCTCCTCCTCTCTCCGGACACCTCTACTCCTGTTAGCCATAGTTCAGTGGTGACAGGCCAGGACAGACCCAGAGCTGCTTCAGAGGAAGACTATCAACTCTAATTAGATAAGATGTGAATGAATCATAACTATGATATGCTCTTTCTCCCTCTGTTCACCTTGGAGGAATCTGAATCTGTACTGCACTGTATAGAATACTGGATAGAATAGAATAGACATATACATATGTCTGCTATGTATAGGTATCCTGCACAGCACCACCAGATGACAAATTAATGACACAGAGTTTCAACTATTCATAAACTATTCTCTGGGTCTGAATAATGAGTTGCCGTGAGACTCCCAGCCAGTCAAACAGCATTGCCAGAGATCAGGCCTCACATACATAAAGCACAGTACACTTTAGTTTCAAGATTCAAGTTTTATTATTCATATGGGATACACATGGTATTCATTGTCCAATGAAATGCTTACTTGCAGGTTCCATCTCGACTATGCAGCACAATTGTGACTCGTTTTAGGACACTAGGCGTATGTCTGCCGTCACTACTTCACAGGAGAGCCATTTGAACGTAATCTTTAAAAAAAATCAAGATGGCAGAAATGCCTTATGGAACATGTGAACTTTCATGTGCCTTAATAACAAATGTGTATGCAATCTGTAAATACGAATGCAATTGTTAAATTATGAGCCTAGTTGGTTTAGCCACAGAAAAAGACAGAAAGCGGAGTCTGCACCCTCTCTTGATTCACCCCCGCCACCGGATGCTTTGGCTAATGTCGGCCCACGGGAACACTTAACTGCTACAATCCATGATGGGCACCCTCAAAACCGATATTTTGGGTAAAATTTACTCTCTCTCTACCAATCTCAGGTCAGAGATATTAATGGTCAAAGACAAGCTTAAAAAATCTACCTATACAGAATATGCTCAACGCACGCAGAGTGACCTTATCGGAGCTGGAGCGCTGTGCTACAGACCACAGCACTCGCATTAGCGAGCTAAAGGCTAACGTTGGCTCATTAACGATTAGGGTGGTATACCTCGACAACAGATGCAAAGATATGGAAAGTAGAATGCGGAGGAACAACATTAATCTTCTGGGAATACCGGAGGGAGTGGAGGGCCCAAGACCGACGGAGTTCATGACCCAGCTGCTTCAGGAGCTGCTCCGTCTGGAGGAGAAACCGCTGCTAGACTGTCCCCACCGCACCCTGCGTAGCCGACCCCAGGACGGAGAACCCCTGCCAGGGTGCATTTCTTTCATGTCCGCAATGACATACTAAGGAGATCGGGAGAAGCATCTCCTCTCCTCTACAGGGGTAAAAGAGTCTTGATTTAAAGTTCGGCCTCATCTACCCTGCGGTTCTGAGACTGACTTTACCGGACAGCTCTGCGCTCTAGCGGCCGATTTCATCAGCAAAAATGTGAAAGCTGCTGTTGTACCTCATGGTGTGGAACAAATGATTGGTTAGCTGGTCTTGTTAGCGGGCTAGTTAGCAGGCCGGTTGGCAGACTGGTTGCGAAGCCAGCTTTGCTGGGTTCATTGATACTTGAATGTTTTTTTTTCAACCCATGTTGGTGAGTATACAGCTGACTCCCCACTATAATGTGATGCAATGCAGATATGCATATATATATTCTTTATTCCACTCACATTATTGCTTTTTATTTGTATCATTACTAGTTTATTTTGATCTAAGCTACCTCTAATGCCAATATCTGGCTGTTTTCATGATTCAGTCGCAGTTTAACCATTGTTATTGCTTTTAAACCTCTCTTAACTGAGGTTGGTTTTCCTCAGACTCTATTGGGGACCAATTTATGCATGTTTGGTTTACTCTGGTTCAAACTTTTTTTGTATTTAGGGTTTTGCTTGCATCTCAGTTGGGGAGATGCTTCGGCAAGGGAGGTTTTGAGGGACAGCGGGGAGAACAAGTATTTGATACACTGCCGATTTTGCAGGTTTTCCCACTTACAAAGCATGTAGAAGTCTGTAATTTTTATCATAGGTACTCTTCAACTGTGAGTGACGGAATCTAAAACAAAAATCCAGAAAATCACATTGTATGATTTTTAAGTAATTAATTTGCATTTTATTGCATGACATAAGTATTTGATACATCAGAAAAACAGAACTTAATATTTGGTACAGAAACCTTTGTTTGCAATTACAGAGATCATACGTTTCCTGTAGTTCTTGACCAGGTTTGCACACACTGCAGCAGGGATTTTGGCCCACTCCTCCATACAGACCTTCTCCAGATCCTTCAGGTTTCGGGGCTGTCGCTGGACAATACGGACTTTCAGCTCCCTCCAAAGATTTTCTATTGGGTTCAGGTCTGGAGACTGGCTAGGCCACTCCAGGACCTTGAGATGCTTCTTACGGAGCCACTCCTTAGTTGCCCTGGCTGTGTGTTTCGGGTCGTTGTCATGCTGGAAGACCCAGCCACGACCCATCTTCAATGCTCTTACTGAGGGAAGGAGGTTGTTGGCCAAGATCTCGTGATACATGGCCCCATCCATCCTCCCCTCAATACGGTGCAGTCGTCCTGTCCCCTTTGCAGAAAATCATCCCCAAAGAATGATGTTTCAACCTCCATGCTTCACGGTTGGGATGGTGTTCTTGGGGTTGTACTCATCCTTCTTCTTCCTCCAAACACGGCGAGTGGAGTTTAGACCATAAAGCTCTATTTTTGTCTCATCAGACCACATGACCTTCTCCCATTCCTCCTCTGGATCATCCAGATGGTCATTGGCAAACTTCAGACGGGCCTGGACATGCGCTGGCTTGAGCAGGGGGACCTTGCGTGCGCTGCAGGATTTTTAATCTCTTTGAGACTGTGGTCCCAGCTCTCTTCAGGTCATTGACCAGGTCCTGCCGTGTAGTTCTGGGCTGATCCCTCACCTTCCTCATGATCATTGATGCCCCACGAGGTGAGATCTTGAATGGTGCCCCAGGCCGAGGGAGATTGACCATCATCTTGAACTTCTTCCATTTTCTAATAATTGCGCCAACAGTTGTTGCCTTCTCACCAAGCTGCTTGCCTATTGTCCTGTAGCCCATCCCAGCCTTGTGCAGGTCTACAATTTTATCCCTGATGTCCTTACACAGCTCTCTGGTCTTGGCCATTGTGGAGAGGTTGGAGTCTGTTTGATTGAGTGTGTGGACAGGTGTCTTTTATACAGGTAACAAGTTCAAACAGGTGCAGTTAATACAGGTAATGAGTGGAGAACAGGAGGGCTTCTTAAAGAAAAACTAACAGGTCTGTGAGAGCCGGAATTCTTACTGGTTGGTAGGTGATCAAATACTTATGTCATGCAATAAAATGCAAATGAATTATTTTAAAATCATACAATGTGATTTTCTGGATTTTTGTTTTAGATTCCGTCTCTCACAGTTGAAGTGCACCTATGATAAAGATTACAGACCTCTACATGCTTTGTAAGTAGGAAAATACACTGCAATATCGGCAGTGTATCAAATACTTGTTCTCCCCACTGTATATAGTTTGTATATGTTTTTTGCACTTCGTCGTTTGTCTTAGTTTTTTAAACATGCGCTATTAGGGTTAACTAAGATCTTTAGTTTACATTGTATCTCGTCCTTTACACATCCTCTCTCTCTTAAGACATGACTCAGCCTGGTGTAGCTCATCCATCTGGAGGGAATGGTTTTAATTTTCTTACTTGGAATTGCACATTAATAACCCAATTAAACGTAGTAAGGTGCTCCACCACCTTCATCAATTGAAAGCTCACATCATCTTTCTCCAAGAAACTCAACTGAAGGTATCACAACCCTCAAGTCTTAGGTGCAGATGGGTGGGTCAGGTGTTCCATTCCTCATTTCAGAGTAAAGCAAGCTGTTGAGCTGTTCAATACGAATGATTTTTTTCCAATCGTTTTTCTCTACACTCTCCGATATGTCCTCACAAGTTACGTAAATTATCAGCATCACACCAGATTCCTAACATTCATAAAGTACATTGTCTGGGATATCATTAGACCCTAGGGGGATCGATGATGAGTTCAAGAGATTTTACTATATACTTCTAAAAGTAAAGCAGATATGTTGGAATTGGATGATTCTTCCACTCACTTGCTGTGCCTTCTGTCAGCCGGGATTTGGTCAAATAAATTAGAGCAGCCGATCACTGTTGAAGAACTGTCTGATGCTGTCAAATCCCTTCAATCCGGGAGAAGCTCAGGGCCTGACGGCTACTCGGCAGTGTTTTATAAAAAGCTTCTATCCAAAATAGCCCCTATTCTAATTGAAATGCATTTGTAAATGGTGCTCTCCCAAAGACTCTCACTCAGGCAACTATTTGTCTTAATCTTAAAAAAACAAAGACCCTCTTGACTGAGTACCATACCGTCCAATTAGCCTGTTAAATGTCGACTATAAAATTCTGTCTGGAAACAGTCCACCCATCAATTATCTCTCTGGATCAAACAGGATTTATTAAAAATAGACACACATTCTTCAATCTTCGACGATTATTTAATATCATATATAATCCCTCTGTCACCAATGCCTCTGAAGCCATTATATCCCTGGATGCGGAGAAAGCGGGTGGAATGGAAATTCCTTTTTTACACTTTAAATAAATTAGACTTTGGCTCCAAATTCATTACTTGGATAAGACTGCTGTACTCATCCCCTCAATTCTCTGTCAGGACTAATAACACTCAATCAGATTGTTTCCCTTGGCAACGATAGGCTCGCCAGGGTTGCCCTTTAAGTCCCTTACTGTTCGCCCTCGCCTTAGAACCCCTTGCAATAGCACTTGGCTCCAACCCCCTCATCAAAGGTATAGTCAGATACGTACAGGAACACAAACTGTCTTTATATGCAGATAATTTATTATTATATACATCCAATCTTTCTGTTTCTGTTCCTTCTGCCCTTGCCACTTTCACATCCTTCGGTCACTTATCAGGGAAGAAACTGAATCTCAGTAAAAGCGAATTGATGTTGCTTAATGTGGCGGCAAAAAAATCCTTTACATAACTTTCCATTTAAAATTGGTCACAGTAGTTTTATTTATCTCGGGGTGCACGTCACAATCAGATTTGAAAACGTTTTTCAGGCCAACTTTTCTCCTCTTTTAACCCGTACTAAGGACGAGTTGGAACGTTGGTCCTTGCTACACCTCTCCTTAGTCTCAATAATCAATTCTATTCAAATTAATACTCTCCCTAAATTCTTATATCTCTATCAGTGCCAACCAATTTTTCTTCCCAATACGTTTTTAAAAAAGATTGACTGCCTAAATATTCCCATGCCCAATTTGGCTAGAGATGGAGGCCGCCTCGTCTATACCGGCGTCATTGTCTTCCCTCATTCACTTCTCCAAACAACATTGAAGATCTGGAATCAATTTAGACAGCACTTTGGGTTTCAGACAACCTCTAGCCTCAAATCCAGATTTCCCCCATCTATGGTTGATGGTGCTTTCTCAACATGGTCTAGTCTCGGTATTAAAAGATTTAGAGATCTCTATATTAACAATACATTTAGTACGTTTGAACAATTATCAGCAAAATTTGGTCTCCCAGACATAATTTCTTTAGGTTCTTACAGATCCGGAGTAACGTCTGCGCATAGATCCCTGATTCCCCACCCTTCCTGATGAAACACAGTTTGACACGTTTCTTATCCCACTTCCTACTCTGAAAGGCACCTTGTCAATAATCTATAGTCAAATGTGCTCTTTACAAAACACCTCATTAAACAACATTAAATCCTCATGGGAGGAGGAACTGGGTGAGGAAATATCTAATGAACTATGGGAAGGGGCACTAAAAAGGGTACATACCTCTTCTATTTGTTCCCCGGCACGGTCTCATTCATAGGGTTCATTGGACCAAAGCAAGATTATCCAGAATTTACAAGGATGTGAACCCTAATTGTGTACGATGTTACCAGTCTCCTGCTAATCATGTACACATGTTTTGGGGTTGCCCATCTCTTGTTGGTTTCTGGAAAGACATCATTAACACACTTCCAGAATTAAGCGGCACACAGATCGAACCAGACCCTTTGGGGTTTCCTCATCCACATTACAACTGACCGAAATTAATAAGAATGTAGTTGCCTTTGTCACTTTGTTAGCGAGACGACTAATTCTCTGCACCCCCTTCTCATGCTCTTTGGATTAAATCCGTTTTGAATTGCATAAAGTTGGAAAAAATTAAACACACACTCAATGGGTCTATAGACAAATTTACTGGGCGTTGTGTAGAGATTCTATTATCTCTTGTTTACTGGCCGTTGTGTAGAGATTCTATTATCTCTTGTTGACTGGGCGTTGTGTAGAGATTCTATTAGCTCTTGTTGACTGGGCGTTGTGTAGAGATTCTATTATCTCTTGTTTACTGGCCGTTGTGTAGAGATTCTATTATCTCTTGTTGACTGGGCGTTGTGTAGAGATTCTATTAGCTCTTGTTGACTGGGCGTTGTGTAGAGATTCTATTAGAGCTTGTTGACTGGGCGTTGTGTAGAGATTCTATTAGTGTTTGTTGACTGGGCGTTGTGTAGAGATTCTATTAGCGCTTGTTGACTGGGCGTTGTGTAGAGATTCTATTAGTGTTTGTTGACTGGGCGTTGTGTAGAGATTCTATTAGCGCTTGTTGACTGGGCGTTGTGTAGAGATTCTATTAGTGTTTGTTGACTGGGCGTTGTGTAGAGATTCTATTAGTGTTTGTTGACTGGGCGTTGTGTAGAGATTCTATTAGCTCTTGTTGACTGGGCGTTGTGTAGAGATTCTATTTTTATTTATTTTATTTATTTAACCTTTATTTAACTAGGCAAGTCAGTTAAGAACAAATTCTTATTTACAATGACGGCCTACACCGGCCAAACTCGGACGACACTTGGCCAATTGTGCGCCGCCCTATGGGACTCCCAATCACGGCCAGTCGTGATACACCCTGGGTAGCTCTTGTTTACTGGGCATTGAGTAGAGATTCTATTAGCTCATCTATAAAGTGTAATTTTACCGTAGGGAGGTACGGTGTTGTTGGGGTGCCAGCATCTCTCTCTGGGAGTAGTGGAGTGTGGTAATCCACCATACCATCTCATTACTCTGTAAACCCCCAGCAGCTGCTCGCATTAGACTTTTATTACATGGAGGCATTCGCAGCTGTTCTGTCTCGAAAACACTACAGGATGGCTGGTAGGTGAACAAAGACAGACAGACACAGACTGAAAATCCCAAATGGCACTCTATTCCCTATTTAGTATACTACTTTTGATGGGGGATCAAGTGGCTCTAGTCGAAAGTAGTGCACAAAAGTATGAGGGGAATAGGGCACCATTTGGAATGCGGACTTAGACAGATCCACACAGCATGTGTCTCCCATCATAACTGGGGTGGTTTTAGACAGATCCACACAGCATGTGTCTCCCATCATAACTGGGGTGGTTTTAGACAGATCCACACAGCATGTGTCTCCCATCATAACTGGGGTGGTTTTAGACAGATCCACACAGCATGTGTCTCCCATCATAACTGGGGTGGTTTTAGACAGATCCACACAGCATGTGTCTCCCATCATAACTGGGGTGGTTTTAGACAGATCCACACAGCATGTGTCTCCCATCATAACTGGGGTGGTTTTAGACAGATCCACACAGCATGTGTCTCCCATCATAACTGGGGTGGTTTTAGACAGATCCACACAGCATGTGTCTCCCATCATAACTGGGGTGGTTTTAGACAGATCCACACAGCATGTGTCTCCCATCATAACTGGGGTGGTTTTAGACAGATCCACACAGCATGTGTCTCCCATCATAACTGGGGTGGTTTTAGACAGATCCACACAGCATGTGTCTCCCATCATAACTGGGGTGGTTTTAGACAGATCCACACAGCATGTGTCTCCCATCAAAACTGGGGTGGTTTTAGACAGATCCACACAGCATGTGTCTCCCATCATAACTGGGGTGGTTTTAGACAGATCCACACAGCATGTGTCTCCCTTCAAAACTGGGGTGGTTTTAGACAGATCCACACAGCATGTGTCTCCCTTCAAAACTGGGGTGGTTTTAGACAGATCACCATTACAGGCTTTCGTTACACTATTGAACAGGTTTGGAACACTATTTAACAGGTTTGGAACACTATTTAACAGGTTTGTAACACATTATTTAACAGGTTTGGTACACTATTGAACAGGTTTGGTACACATTTTAACAGGTTTAACGTGTGGATATTGTGTGTGTGTTATGGCTGTCTGTGTTATGGCTGTGTGTGTGTGTGTGTGTGTGTGTGTGTGTGTGTGTGTGTGTGTGTGTGTGTGTGTGTGTGTAGAGGACAATAGGACACTGGGACAGCAGATCCCAGCTGGGAGTGATATGAACCACAGCTGGAGTTAATTAAACCCTCCACTCTCTCTACTGAAGGACCAAGCTGGACCAGGCAGGTAACCCCCCATACTGTCTCCCAGGAAGGGCTGCTCTGAGTGGGGACAGGAACCTCCCCTGTTCCTGGTTCTCTGCTCCCAGGCAGAAAATGTGGCTTAATATAAAGAAATAAACATACCTGTACCTCCCCAACACACTGTTCATATGCTGACAGAGATGTAATATAACTATGGGTTTTTCATGGTTTTCCTTACCTGGGGTAGCCAGACGAACACCCACAGTGTAGAATGTAGAAACATCAAAATTGGGTGCATTCTAGAGTCTAGACCAGGCCTGGGCAATTATTTTCCATGGAGTGCCACATTAGAATATATTTTTGCCATCGCGGGCCAGAAACATATTACAGGTATGTACTGTATATCTGTGTTGACAGATATATCAACTGTAAATCACGTCCAGAAAAGCTACTTAATTTGCTTTTTTAACATGCACAGAAATAAACCACACCCATGTTCTCCTTTTGGTAGGTATTTTCATTATTAAACATGCAATGAACTACACAGAGGGAAAAGTACACTGTGCATTCAGCACCATGGACAGAACTCTAGTTAACAGGTATGCACAAAAACACAAGAAAGAGAGAGAGCTCAACATTACATTTAAACTACTCAGTCAGTGTGATGAGTGAAGTCTCTGATGGGCATTGACAGTGAAGTCAGGTATAGTTTCTGATGTCGCTATGCGCAGGATTGCTGAGAGGTGAGAGTCAGTAAGAGAAGATCTGTGCCTTGATTTGTTATATTTCATCACTGAAAATGTCTGTTCACAGACATAGGTTGACCCAAACAGTACAAACATCTTCTGAGCATGACTCCTAATCTTTGGAAAGTTTTGTTCATCGAGAGATGCATAGAACCTCATCAGTGACATTGTTTTGAATAGTTCTTTAATCACTGCATCAGACTGAAGATCGATAAACTCAAGTTGCAGGTCAGTGGGAGCATTATCCACATTGAAGGTGAACGGAGAGGAAACCAACAGCATGTCATTTTCCAACACTTTGAAATCGCCAAAGCGACGAGAAAACTCACAGTTCAAAGCACGCAGCAGCGATGTATATTTCTCCTGCTGGTCATCTGATAGGGAACAGACTAGTAGTGCTGGAAGGTGGGTGAGATTGTTGGCTTCCACTTGGCGAGTCAGGAAGAGTAATTTTCCCTTGAAGGCTTTGACAAGGCTGTACATCTGATGTGCAAAAAGGCCCTTCCCTTGTAGTTTGGAATTCAGTTATTTCATGAGGGCCATGATGTCCACGGCGAAGGCAAAATCAGCCAACCATTCTTTATCTTGCAGTTGAGGGAAATCCACATATTTTCCTTTCATTTGCGAAAACATTTTAAGCACCTTCCCCAAACTCAGCCATCTCATGTTTATGTGGTAGGGGAGATCTGCATGACCCGACTCTGTCTCTTCCAACAGTGAGATAAACTGCCTGTGGTTTAAAGATTTTGCTCTTTTGAAGATTACCACTTTAGTGACTGTATCCACGACATGGCTCATTTTCAGAACACATTTACAGAGCACCTCCTGATGAATAACGCAATGGAGGAAAATAATTTTCTGATTTGGGTTCAGCTTAGCTACTTGATCTTTTATCCTTTTCACAAGACCAGCGTTTTTCCATGTCGAGTTTGGGCACCCATCCTCAACACACCGTGTCACTGTCCGTCTTGACAGGGAAACATTTTCAAACAGCTCTTTCTTGTCGGAGTCAATTAAACATTATTTAATGAATTCGCCCTCAGCAGATGGCTTGCTATGTTTTTCTAGAGTCTAGACAGTGTGTAGGTGTTCCATCCTAGAGTGTTGACGGTGTATAGGTGTTCCATCCTAGAGTCTAGACAGTGTGTAGGTGTTCCATCCTAGAGTCTTGACGGTGTATAGGTGTTCCATCCTAGAGTCTAGACAGTGTGTAGGTGTTCCATCCTAGAGTCTTGACGGTGTATAGGTGTTCCATCCTGACCCAGTAGATAGAGTCAGACTCCACAGTAGTGTGCAACAGCTAGGCTTTAGCTCAGCGGGCGAAAACAGTCTTGTGACAACCTAGGTTCAAACCCAGTCGGTCACAATAGCATGGAGGCCTGCCTAAAGTAATTTTAACCGCATCGGAACCAGGGGCCATAGGTATGATGCGGATCAGGTGCTTCCTGTCCATATAATCATTTTAATTATGATCTAAAAGGCAGAACTAGTTTTCTAGATGTACGTACATACGGACAGAAATCTCACTGGAGGCAACTTTGATTTCAAGAATCCTTTTCTCTTGCTTTGACACTGCAGACTGATTGCTTCAGCACTGCTCTGTTCAGTCTCTCAGTCTCTACTGCGTTAGTTCTGTATCATTGGAAATGAAAAGGTTTACTTTGGATGTTGACACAGAAAGAAAATTCCTCCCTGGATCACCAAAATGCCTTTTTAAAAACGCCTCTGCCATGCCAACTCAAACAGCTTTAGTTTGGATAAGTGGACCTGTCCTAAATTTAAAACCTTGTACTTGGTGGTATGATGATAAAATACCACATTTCCTGGAACCATCAAACTCACACACAACACACAACACACGCACACACGCACACACACACACACACACGCACGCACGCATGCACGCACACACACACACACACAAACACATACAAAAACACATACACATACACATACTCACACCACAACCATCAAACCCTGCCTCTCGGCCAGAGAGCTGCCTGCATGGACCAATGACCTCTTCCCAGCAAAAATGCACCACAATTAATTGCATCAGATGAGATGTGGCAAGACACGCGCTGTGTGTGTGTCAGGATTCAGCTCGACCATCATCACCACTGTTTTCAGATCTCTGTTTGTTTGAATAAGTTAGGTTGTTCTCCATGGAAACAGTTAGATTCCAAAAGGCATTGGGTTTCTCCATTGATCATGATCTTAATGGCAAGATCTATCATTGTCATTTGGTTGTGTTGTTCCACAGCCAGTCGACATGTTTCCATGAAGTTACACTTTACTGGTATGTTAAACGTGACTGCAGACGTTTTATGTTGTGGCTGGCTGGTGATGGCTAGGGGAGATGGATGGTCCGCTCAGGGTGCGGAAAGAGATCTGACACACACACACACACATACACACACACACACACACACACACACACACACACACACACACACACACACACACACACACACACACACACACACACACACACACACACACACACACACACACACACTGGACATATTTTCATTCATGCAGCTTGGTAGAGGTACATGGTATACTGAGCAGGGAGAAAGAGCAGGGGGAACGCGGGGAGAGGTGAGAGAGCGAGAAAGCAGGGAGATAGCAGAGTTAGCTGTTTGGATGACAGAAGACATAAATATCCTGCTATGTCTCAGGACGAAGAGAAGGAGGGGGTGGAGAACGAGTGGGAGGAGGAAGAGGAGGAGGAGACAAAGGAGACAGAGGAGGAGGAAGAGGAGGAGGAGGAGATGGAGGAAGAGAGGAGGGGGGGGGAGGAGGAGGAGACAAAGGAGACAGAGCAGGAGGAGGAGGAGGAGGAGGAGAAGGAGGGGGAGGAGGAAGAGGAGGAGGAGACAAAGGAGACGGAGGAGGAGGAGGAGGAGGAGACAAAGGAGATGGAGGAGGAGGAAGAGGAGGAGGAGGAGGAGGAGGAGGAGGAGGAGGAGGAGGAGATGGAGGAAGAGAGGAGGGGGAGCAGGAGGAGTAGGAGGAGGAGGAGGAGGAGACAAAGGAGACGGAGGAGGAGGAGGAGGAGGAAGAAGAAGGGGAGGAGGAGGAGATGGAGGAAGAGAGGGGAGGAGGAGGAGGAGGAGGAGGAGGAGGAGGAGACCAATAGATCAATAGATCAATAATGACATTAACAAAGCATTACTCTCGGCATATAGATCAATTCTGACGTTAACAAAGCATTACTCTAGGCATATAGATCAATACTGACGTTAACAAAGCATTACTCTCGGCATATAGATCAATACTGACGTTAACAAAGCATTACTCTAGTCATATAGATCAATACTGGCGTTAACAAAGCATTACTCTCGGCATATAGATCAATACTGACATTAACAAAGCATTACTCTCGGCATATAGATCAATACTGACGTTAACAAATTATTACTCTAGGCATCTATACAGGATTCTACCCTAAACATCAACCTTCACTCCGAATCAAAACTCCAAACCAACCACCTGATTTTTTAACAGAATTACCTGGAATTATCTGAATGCTTCACCATCCAACCTGGAATTGAGTGAGTAATGCCTAGTCTGAAGCTTTTTGCCTATTCTGAAGCTTTTTGCCTAGTCTGAAGCTTTTTGCTTAGTCTGAAGCTTTTACCTAGTCTGAAGCTTTTTGCCTAGTCTGATGCTTTTTGCCTAGTCTGAAGCTTGTCGCCTAGTCTGAAGCTTGTAGCCTTGTCTGAAGCTTTTTGCCTAGTCTAAAGCTTTTTGCCTAGTCTGAAGCTTGTTGCCTAGTCTGAAGCTTGTTGCCTAGTCTGAAACTTGTTGCCTAGTCTGAAGCTTGTTGCCTAGTTTGAAGCTTGTTACCTAGTCTGAAGCTTGTTGCCTAGTCTGAAACGTGTTGCCTAGTCTGAAACTTGTTGCCTAGTCTGAAGCTTGTTTCCTGGTCTGAAGCTTGTTGCCTAGTCTGAAGCTTGTTGCCTAGTCTGAAGCTTGTTGCCTAGTCTGAAACTTGTTGCCTAGTCTGAAGCTTGTTGCCTAGTCAAGCTTGTTGCCTAGTCTGAAGCTTGTTGCCTAGTCTGAAGCTTTTTGCCTAGTCTGAAGCTTTTCGCCTAGTCTGAAGCTTTTTGCCTTGTCTGAAACCAAGAAGAGAAAGAAGAAGAAGAAGAATAAAGAAAAATACATGACATCAATATATGTTTCCTTTCTTAATGCTAAGGCTACCAAGGACAAAGAGACACAACCTTCATTTAGCACTGACGTGTGAAGCGAGAGGTGTCGAATCCTTGGAGCCCAACAAATGGCAGATGCTTTGAAGCCCCCTCCTGCTGTTCAGAGACCATTCACTGGCATTTTGCCTACAGCGCACAGGCACTGCTGGGACTCTGATCTTACAATGGCTAGCCCCAAGTCATTATATATTCAATTTTTATCTTGCACATTTTTTTATTTGGGCATTTGCCTGATGTCTCATACATGCTTTGTTGACTACAAACTTTCTTTAAGCAACCGTGGGACAGACTATGTCTGTTCCCACACGGGACTCTCTATTGGTTACACAGACTTTTGGCCTCCCATCCCATTCTAACCACTTCCTGCCGGCTTTGTATTCATGTTACCTGATGAAATTGCTGTACAATATGATCTTGTTGCCATCTGATGCACATCAGCACTGCAAAGCTCTCCCTGTCCTATGCCGTGCCTTGATTGTATTACTGTTGATGATATCTGGTCATGTGCATGTACACCCTGGTCCATCTACTGTTGCTAGCCCCAATTCTGACTGGTGCTCTGATATCTGCTTCACTGATTTCTGCTCTCGTAAAAGCCTGGGTTTTCTGCACGGTAACACTAGAAGCTTATTACCCAAAATGGATCAATTGAAAGTGTGGGTTCACAGCTCCAATCCAGATGTGTTGGTCATAACTGAAGCATGGTTAAGGAAGAGTGTTTTGAATGCTGATGTTAACCTTTCTGGTTATAACCTTTTTCGGCAAGACAGATCTTCCAAAGGTGGGGGAGTGGCAATCTTTACCAAGGAACACCTTCAGTGCTCGGTTGTCTCCACCAAGTCTGTACCCAAACAATTTGATTAGCTGGTTTTAAGTATTAAACTTTCAAATAGCTCTTTGTTGACTGTTGCTGGGTGCTATCGACCTCCATCAGCACCTGCCTGTACCCTACCTTCCCTAAGCTCTCTACTGGCCCCTTACACTAAGTCTGAATTTGTCTTGCTGGTTACCTAAACTGGGACATGCTTAAACCACCTGACCAAGTCCTAAAGCAAAGGGACTTTCAGATTATTAGCAATCCCACAAGGTATGACTCCAAACACCCAGAAAAGGCTACTCTTCTTGATGTTATCCTAACAAATAATCCTGATAGGTATCGGTCTGGTGTTTTCTGTAATGACCTTAGTGATCACTGTTTTATAGCCTGTGTTCATAATGGCTGCTCAGTGAAACGACCTGGCCTGATTTGTCATAGACACTTGCTAAAAAACTTTAATTAGAAAGGTTCCTTCATGACCTGGTCTTGATCCCCTCTGTCGAAGACGCTTGGACCTTCTTTTTTGATATTTTCAGTGGTATTGTTAACAAACACGCCCCCATCAAGAAAATCAGAAATCTTGCAGAGTTACTCCACCGCAAGAATTGCATTTGGTGAAAGGCCCGGCACACACTTACTCAGGCTGACTGGCTCTCGTTCAGGCAAATGAGAGATAAGTGCACTCAGGCTATCCGGAAGGCCAAAGTTTGTTACTTTAAGGAAAAGTTATCTCTCTGTGGGTCTATCCCCAATAAATTCTGGAAAACGGTTAAAGACCTGGAGAGTAAACCCTCTTCCTCACAGCTGCCCATGTGCCTTAAAGTTGATGATGTGGTTGTTACTGACAAGAAGCACATGGCTGAGCTCTTTAATCACCACTTCATTAAGTCAGGATTCCTATTTGACTCAGCAATGCCTCCTTACTCATCCAACATTTCATCATCTGCCACCCCTTCTAATGCAACTATCCCTGATGCTTCTCCCTCTTTTTCCCCTGACCCGCTACAAAGTTTTTCCCTGGTGGCAGTTACTGAATCCGAGGTACTAAAGGGGCTCCTGAAACTTGACCCACAAAAAACATCTGGGTCAGGTTTAGACCCTTTCTTCTTTAAGGTTGTTGCCCCTATCATTGCCAAGCCTATCTCCGTCCTTTTTAACCTGTCTCTTCGTTCTGGGGAGGTTCCCATTGCTTGGAAGGCAGCCACGGTTAGTCCTTTATTTAAAGGGGAAGATCAAGCTGATCTTAACTGTAATAGGCCTATTTCTATTTTGCCCTGTTTAGCAAAAGTGTTGGAAAAACTTGTCAATAATCAACTGACTGGCTTTCTTTATGTCTATAGTATTCTCTCTGGTATGCAATCTGGTTTCTGATCAGGTTATGGATGTGCCACTGCAGCCTTAAATGTCACCACTGCCCTTGATTCTAAGCAATGTTGTGCTGCTATTTTTATTGACTTGGCCAAAGCTTTTTATACGGTAGACCATTCCATTCTTGTGGGCCTGCTAAGGAGTATTGGTGTCTCTGAGGGGTCTTTGGTCTGGTTTGCTAACTACCTCTCTCAAAGAGTGCAGTGTATAAAGTCAGAAAATCTGCTGTCTCAGCCACTGCCTGTCACCAATGGAGTACCCCAAGGCTCGATCCTAGGCCCCACGCTCTTCTTAATTTACATCAACGACATAGCTCAGGCAGCAGGAAGCTCTCTCATCCATTCATATGCAGATGATACAGTCTTATACTCAGCTGGCCCCTCCCTGGATTTTGTGTTAAATGCTCTACAACAAGCTTTCTCTGCCCTTAACCTTGTTCTGAACACCTCCAAAACAAAGGGCATGTGGTTTGGTAAGAAGAATGCCCCTCTCCCCACAGGTTTGATTACTACCTCTGATGGTTTAGAGCTTGAGGTAGTCACATCATACAAGTACTTGGGAGTATGGCTAGAAGGTACACTGTCCTCCTCTCAGCACCTATCAAAGCTGCAGCCTTAAGTTAAATCTAGACTTGATTTCCTCTATCATAATCGCTCCTCTTTCACCCCATCTGCCAAACTAACCCTGATTCAGATGACCATCCTACCCATGCTAGATTACGGAGACATAATTTATAGATCGGCAGGTAAGGGTGTTCTCGAGCGGCTAGATGTTCTTTACCATTCGGCCATCAGATTTTCCACCAATGCTCCTTATAGGACACATCACTGCACTCTATACTCCTCTGTAAACTGGTCATCTCTGTATACCCGTCGCAAGACCCACTGGTTGATTTATTTATAAAACCCTCTTAGGCCTCACTCACCCCTATCTGAGATATCTACTGCAGCCCTCATCCTCCACAAACAACATCCGTTCTGCCAGTCACATTCTGTTGAAGGTCCCCAAAGCACACACATCCCTGGGTCGCTCGTCTTTTCAGTTCGCTGCATCTAGCGACTGGAATGAGCTGCAACAAACACTCAACAGTTTTATCTCAATCTCTTCATTCAAAGACTCAATCATGGACACTCTTACTGACAGTTGTGGCTGCTTTGCGTGATGTATTGTCATCTCTTCCTTCTTGCCCTTTGTGCTGTTGTCTGTGCCCAATAATGTTTGTGCCATGTTTTGTGCTGCTACCATATTGTGTTGCTACCATGTTGTTGTCACGTTATGTTGCTACCATGCTGTGTTGTCACGTGTTGCTGCCTTGCTATGTTGTTGTCTTAGGTCTCTCTTTTGGTAGTGTTGTTTTGTCTCTCTTGTCGTGATGTGTATTTGGTCCTATATTTATATTTTATGAATTTGTATTTGTTTTTATTTTTAATCCCAGCCCCCGTCAAACTTCCTTGCTGAGTGGCCTTTCAGGTCATGTCGATATAGAACTCGTTTTACTGTGGATATAGATACTTTTGTAACTATTTCCTAAAGCATCTTCACAAGGTTCTTTGCTGTTGTTCTGGGATTGATTTTCACTTCTCGCACCAAAGTACGTTCATCTCTAGGAGACAGAACGAGTCTCCTTCCTGAGCGGTATGACGGCTGCGTGGTCCCATTGTGTTTATCCTTGCGTACTATTGTTTGTACAGATGAACATGGTACCTTCAGGCATTTGGAAATTGCTCCCAAGGATGAACCAGACTTTCTGAGGTCTTGATTTTCCCATGATGTCGAGCAAAGTTAGTTTGAAGGTAGGCCTTGAAATACATCCACAGGTACACCTCCAATTGACTCAAATTATCTCAATTAGCCTATCAGAAGCTTCTAAAGCCATGACATCATTATCTAGAATTTTCCAAGCTGTTTAAAGGCACAGTCAACTTAGTGTATGTAAACTTCTAATAATCTCTCTGTAAACAATTGTTGGAAGAATTACTTGTGTCATGCATCAAGTAGATGTCCTAAACGACTTGCCAAAACTATAGTTTGTTAAGATGAAATCTGTGGAGTGGTTTAAAAATGAGTTTTAATGACTTCAACCTAAGTGTATGTAAACTTCCGACTCCAACTGTAGAACATAAGGTTAATTTACAAGACAAAGCATGCCAACCAGACCAGAGGCCTAGAAGCCTAGAAAATGAGAATTGATCATGCAACCTGTTCACCCTGTACAGATACAAGTTACCACCGAGATCATACATCCACATAGATAGCAAGTTTTAGCTAGATACCAGACATGAATGCAATAGTATTATTACATCATACAGTTATCTGTTATCTGGATACTGTGTGAAAGAGAGAGATACATTTTGGGCCCTTGACGGGGGAAAGGCTGACTAGTCCTTGGGCATTGTCCTCTGCTGGGCCATTTACCATGCATCCAGAGGTGTCAGAGAGGATATAAATTAGAGCCGAGCCTACACGTGTTTGTTACCCCCTAATCTCTGTGGACAACCTCCCACAATGTTCAAATGCTCTGGTTCAAGGTCTGGTTTTCGAGACTACCCAGCAGACTATCATATCCCCAGGAGACCCTGGTCCAGTCCACTGACAGAAACAGGCTGTTTGAATTATGATCTAAGAAGAGGATTCACATGCATGCAATATTCACCTGTCCTTTAATAACAAACTGTATAGGAACCTATGGGGGATATAGGACCCACACCTAGCAGTGCATATACTGCTCCTCTCTGTTGAAATTCAGCTTTGATACAAACCTAGTTCACTGTAGCAAGCCTATATATGTCTGTTTAAACCTATTGGGTGCCTAGACATGGCTACATCCCAAATTGCACCCTATTCCTTAGTGCACCACTTCTGATCACACCCCAATTGTTATGTTATTTGGGACACAATTATGGTTTCTCTGACCCCCTGATTCATTTAAACCTACCTGGACATGGTTTCTCTCACCTCAGAGGCTGCTTACTGCAGTGTTAGGAATGACATGGTTTCTCTCACCTCAGAGGCTGCTTACTGCAGTGTTAGGAATGACATGGTTTCTCTCACCTCAGTGGCTGCTTACTGCAGTGTTAGGAATGACATGGTTTCTCTCACCTCAGAGGCTGCTTACTGCAGTGTTAGGAATGACATGGTTTCTCTCACCTCAGAGGCTGCTTACTGCAGTGTTAGGAATGACATGGTTTCTCTCACCTCAGAGGCTGCTTACTGCAGTGTTAGGAATGACATGGTTTCTCTCACCTCAGTGGCTGCTTACTGCAGTGTTAGGAATTACATGGTTTCTCTCACCTCAGTGGCTGCTTACTGCAGTGTTAGGAATGACATGGTTTCTCTCACCTCAGTGGCTGCTTACTGCAGTGTTAGGAATGACATGGTTTCTCTCACCTCAGAAGCTGCTTACTGCAGTGTTAGGAATGACATGGTTTCTCTCACCTCAGAGGCTGCTTACTGCAGTGTTAGGAATGACATGGTTTCTCTCACCTCAGTGGCTGCTTACTGCAGTGTTAGGAATGACATGGTTTCTCTCACCTCAGAGGCTGCTTACTGCAGTGTTAGGAATGACATGGTTTCTCTCACCTCAGAGGCTGCTTACTGCAGTGTTAGGAATGACATGGTTTCTCTCACCTCAGTGGCTGCTTACTGCAGTGTTAGGAATGACATGGTTTCTCTCACCTCAGAGGCTGCTTACTGCAGTGTTAGGAAGGACATGGTTTCTCTCACCTCAGAAGCTGCTTACTGCAGTGTTAGGAATGACATGGTTTCTCTCACCTCAGAGGCTGCTTACTGCAGTGTTAGGAATGACATGGTTTCTCTCACCTCAGAGGCTGCTTACTGCAGTGTTAGGAATGTAGGAAGAATGTAATGTACGTTAGACTTCTATTAATGTATTGATTTGTGGGTTTCCTCTTATATGTCGGGTGTGAGACTTAAACGAGCTCTGGGCACGTATGTGTGTCTGTGCGTATGTGTATGTGTGAGTGTATGTGTGTGTGTTATAGAGCTCAGGGGAGCTGGGCTGGTCATAACTTAATATCTCTGTGTGTTCAGTATTATGTAGCCGGACCGCTAGTGGACAAAAACAGCGTATTTGTCCAAAATAGCACCCTATTCCCTACACGAGCACTATGGGCCCTGGATAAAAGTAGTGCACTATATAGGCAATAGAGTGTAATTTGGGACGTAGGCAGTGTCTGGGGACTCGCAAAAACATTGTTTTCAGTTCTGCTGCACATGTGAAAATGTTAGCTCCCCCATGAGTACAGTTCAAAGGTATTCTTCTCCTCTGCCACTACCGTTCTGTCTGTCTCAGCATGATTATCTCTCTCTCTCTCTCTCTCTCTCTCTCTCTCTCTCTCTCTCACACACACACACACACACACACACACACACACACACACACACACACACACACACACACACACACACAAACACACACAGACACACTCACACAGATGTGAGAACAGTTGAGCACACCCTCCAACGGTGTCCGAGTTCAAAAGAGAAGTAGGGGAAGTAAGCTGTATTAGAAGGATATGTGTGTAGACTGAGGCAGAGACACCATTCACACATGTAATGTATTAGAATACTGCGGCAGAGACACCATTCATACATGTACTGTATTAGAAGACTGAGACAGAGACTCCAACATGTACTGTATTAGAAGACTGAGACAGAGACTCCAACATGTACTGTATTAGAAGACTGAGACAGAGACTCCAACATGTACTGTATTAGAAGACTGAGACAGAGACTCCAACATGTACTGTATTAGAAGACTGAGACAGAGACTCCAACATGTACTGTATTAGAAGACTGAGACAGAGACTCCAACATGTACTGTATTAGAAGACTGAGACAGAGACTCCAACATGTACTGTATTAGAAGACTGAGACAGAGACTCCAACATGTACTGTATTAGAAGACTGAGGCAGAGACTCCAACATGTACTGTATTAGAAGACTGAGACAGAGACTCCAACATGTACTGGAGGTGGTTTTATAACCAGAGTAAGGCTGTAAGGGTATGACTATAGAAAACCTCACACATAACCTCAGTGTTTCTCAACGGTTCTTCAACTCAACAACACTACAGACACAAAGGAAACTTTAAATGTTCCTTTTGCATAATTACCAAAATGAAGACAGAAATGAATTCTTACCAAACTGATATTAGTCATGTATGAAGAAAATCAATAATAGTCCACTTCACTGTCTCAGATACAGTAGTATTTATGCAATACAACTCAGAATGACTCTAAGCAATGCAATGTGTGTGTGTCTTGTGTATGTTGTGGTATGTGTGTGTGTGTGTGTGTGTGTGTGTGTGTGTGTGTGTGTGTGTGTGTGTGTGTGTGTGTGTGTGTGTGTGTGTGTGTGTGTGTGTGTGTGTGTGTGTGTGTGTGTGTGTGTGTGTGTGTGTGTGTGTGTGTGTGTGTGTGTTGCTAAAACCTAGCCTATGAATGAAAGTTTACAACGTAGGTGCACACAGGTCAAGAGAAAACATTTGAGACAGAGACACATGGACAGACAGTGACACATTCAATACCGCCTTGCACACTCTTGCCTGCATCTAGCTGAAACAGGGTGTAAACATTAGTCCAACAGCAAAAGAGAGTTTCTATTGGACAAATTCAGGTATGTTTATCCCCGTTTTGTTTTTGTTTGCACTTGCTTCCGTTTAAGAAAGATTTTTCAACAGAATCAGCATAATGAATACACCCCTGATCATACGTAAACATAGTTCACTTTCATAGCAGCCACGTTGTATTCCTTCTCGCTTCTATGCGTTCTCCTCCTCTCTCATCTTTTTTGTGGACTTCAATACACAACACATCAGCTCTATGTGACCACACGGAAAAAACCTTTCCAAGCCAAACCGTGTCATAACTGCTACACATCGTTGTCACCATAGTAGCTGAAGTAACGTCATAGTCAGCATAGCTAATAGAACTAATGCATTAGTAAACCCGCTACAATCATGCAGTGAAGTTACAGTGTACAGTCAGTAAGCAGTTACACTGGTGGACCCCGATGGCAATAAATGAGTAAAACCAAAAGCTTACCTTGACTCGGAAGTGTTTCAGAGTTGTGTTGGATAGTCATAGCCAGCTAGCTAACATAGCATCCCTCTGTTTGAGCAGGGTGTTTGTATTTGCTAGCTAAGTAAGTGCAACTGAAAGTGAAAAAAAATTACCAAATCTCTCTCTTGCTTCTCCTTCATTTTGGAAGAAATTAATTTGTTGTCTTCTCTCTCTCTCTCTTTGAGTCAACTACTCCCCACAGTTTATGCACTGCAGTGCTAGCTAGCTGTAGCTTATGCTTTCAGTACTAGATTCATTCTCTGATCCTTTGGTTTGGTGGACAACATGTCAGTTCATGCTGGAAGAGCTCTGATAGGCTGGAGGACGTCATCCGGAAGTTGTCATAATTACTGTGTAAGTTCATGGAAGGTGGTCAGAACCATGAGCCTTCTAGGTTTTGTATTAAAGTAAATTTACCCAGAGGAGCTAGCTGTCCTCCCGCTACACCATGGTGCTACCCCACAGAGTACTTCGGAGGCTACTGTAGACCTTAATTGCAAAATTGTGTGTTTTAATCAATGATTTGGTGACATGTGATTATTTTAAGTATAGTTTTATCTAAAAATGATATTTTTTAAGTGAAATTAATTGAGAATGGTCTTCCCCTTCCTCCACTGAGGAGCCTCCACTGCTATAGATGGCTGAGCCCTATGGGCAAAACTAGCGCACTTTGCGGGGAATAGGGTGCCATTTGGGATGCAGACAGACAGTCACACATTCAATAATTCACTTTGTCAGTTTTAGTTTTGGGTGGTTTTCCCATAAAGCCTAGAACATTATGAGAAAAAATAGCAATTAGAGGAAAACTAATACACAACATGAAACTCTTTGCTTCCATCCTAATTTATTCACAAGCACTAATGAATGAAAGATGGGATGAGGACGAGGAGAGGAGGAGGAGAGGAGGAGGAGGAGAGGAGAGGAGGAGAGGAGGAGGAGAGGACAGGAGGGAGGAGAAGAGGAGAGGAGAGGAGGAGGAGAGGAGGAGGAGAGGAGGAGGAGAGGAGGAGGAGAGGACAGGAGGGAGGAGAGGAGGAGGAGAGGAGGAGGAGGAGAAGAGGAGGAGAGGATGAGGAGAGGACAGGAGGGGGGAGAGGAGGAGGAGAGGACAGGAGGGAGGAGGAGAGGAGGAGAGGAGGAGGAGGAGGAGGAGAGGACAGGAGGGAGGAGATGAGGAGGAGAGGAGGAGGAGAGGAGAACAGGAGGGAGGAGAGGAGGAGGAGAGGACAGGAGGGAGGAGAGGAGGAGAGGACAGGAGGGAGGGAGGAGAGGAGGAGGAGAGGAGGAGGAGAAGAGGAGGAGAGGACAGGAGGGAGGAGAGGAGGAGAGGAGAGGAGGAGGACGAGAGGAGGAGAGGACAGTAGGGAGAAGAGGTGGAGGAGGAGGAGAGGAGGGGGAGGAGAGGATAGGAGGGAGGAGAGGAGGAGGAGAGGATAGGAGGGAGGAGAGGAGGAGGAGAGGACAGGAGGGAGGAGAGGAGGAGGAGGGGAGGAGGAGAACAGGAGAGAGAAAGGGAAAGAGGAGTAGATTGAGAGGGGGAAGAAGAGACGAGAGGAAGAGAGAAAAGAGGAGATAAGGAGAGGGGGAAAGGGGAGAGGAGATAAGGAGAACAAATGAAGGGATGAGGATGATGATAAGGAAGAGGAGAATAATATATTGTACATAGGGCATTCTTGCTCAAGATGGAAAACGTGTGTAATTCACAATGAACATGGTGATTAGTCAGGAACTCAGTATGAAAACCATTCAAATGTTTTCCTTTCCTACTATTTATTCCTGTGTAATATCCTTCTCTGTTGAACATGTCTACATTAGTTCTCTGGGAAAGACCATGACAAGGAACGTGCAAATGGTAAAACACACACATCATTTTACATCAGTAACAAACCTTACAGACACAAGGTTGGTGGCTTCTCTATGTGGATGGAAACATGAAATTAAACATGGGATGTGTCCCAAATGATGGAACCCTATTCACTACTTTAACCAAAGCCCTGTGGTATGCAAACATGGTTGTTAACGCAGCTGCTGAAAACTGCTCCATCAGGGACACTTACTGTTACTCTGTTGTTGTACCATTTGTGCTGGCCTTTTCATGGTGTCTCTCCAGAGCACACCAACATGCTGTGTGTGTGTGTGTGTGTGTGTGTGTGTGTGTGTGTGTGTGTGTGTGTGTGTGTGTGTGTGTGTGTGTGTGTGTGTGTGTGTGTGTGTGTGTGTGTGTGTGTGTGTGTGTGTGTGTGTGTGTGTCTGTGTGTGTGTGTGTGTGTGTGTGTGTGTGTGTGTGTGTGTGTCTGTGTCTGTGTCTGTGTCTGTGTGTGTGTGTGCGTGTGTGTGTGTGTGTGTGTGTGTGTGTGTGTGTGTGTTCTGTCTCTAGCTGGTAATAAATGCTAAAGCAATGAGCCCACGTCTCCCGCTCAGTTGTTCCATGGTTATTCTCAAAACAGAGAGAGAGAATTAATCCTGAGCAAAGGTCAAGAATCCTTCAGCAGTCTCTTACAATAACACACATATACAGATCCAACTCTATGGGAAACACAGGAGAGCTGGCTCTGCTGCATTACAAACCCAACTCTATGGGAAACACAGGAGAACTGGCTCTGCTGCATTACAAACCCAACTCTATGGGAAACACAGGAGAACTGGCTCTGCTGCATTACAGACCCAACTCTATGGAAAACTGGCTCTGCTGCATTACAGACCCAACTCTATGGGAAACACAGGAGAACTGGCTCTGCTGCATTACAGACCCAACTCTATGGGAAACAGGAGAACTGGCTCTGCTGCATTACAGACCCAACTCTATGGGAAACAGGAGAACTGGCTCTGCTGCATTACAGACCCAACTCTATGAGAAACAGGAGAACTGGCTCTGCTGCATTACATACCTCTTCGTATGTATGATTCAGTTTCACAGAAACAGTCTCTGCCTCAGTATTTTAATGTATAACTTCTGCAAGATATTTAACAATATCATATTAACATTCTACCTGATCATGAAAAGCCATAATTGCAAACCACATTTGATGGCACATGCACACAGACACAGACACAGACACAGACACAGACACAGACACAGACACAGACACACACACCACAAGACAATGCAATAGAAACATAATGTGGTCATATGAGTTACAATATAATGACTTCATTGGGACCATAACTGGTGAACAATACATCTCTCTCTTTCTCTTGTTCTCTTCTCCTGGTTATGACTCTATGAATCTGCAGTCAAATAGACATTCAAATCCTTAAGAGTCTATTGACACAAAAATGTGTCAATCTAAGTACTAATCCCCATCAAAATCTGTCAGTTTAAATTAGAGATGGTTTGGGATGAGTTGGACTGCAGAGGGAAGGAAAAGCAGCCAACAAGTGCTCAGCATATGTGGGAACTCCTTCAAGACTGTTGGAAAAGCATTACAGGTGAAGCTGGTTGAGAGAATGCCAAGAGTGTGCAAAGGGTGGCTACTTAGAAGAATCTCAAATATAAAATACTTTTTTGGTTAGTACATGATTCCATATGTGTTATTTCATAGTTTTGATGTCTTCACTATTATTCTGCAATGTAGAAAATAGTAAATAAAATAAAGAAAAACCCTTGAATGAGTAGGTGTGTCCAAACTTTTGACTTGTACTGAATATACAGTTGAACTAAGAATCAATGGATGTATACTGTATATATTCATTGATTCTTGAAGAATATAACTTATAAATGCCTCATCAACTGTCACACTCCACAAGAACCCATAATATAAACTTGTTTTTGTCCAATGTTTGTAAACAATGTAAACAAACACTGTATAGCCTCATAACATGGTTAAAACAATAATTTGGATATCATGGATGGTCAGTCCTGGCATCCATAGCTCTGTTTATTCATCTGAGAGTGGTTACATTTCTCCAGGCCCATCCCTCAGCTTTTTACCAAAACAGGGGCAGAGCGACAGTTTTGCTATTGTTTCATCTGTGGATTTGCCCTTTAAACAGCTGTATATTATCAAGATATCAAAGTGTCACCAACAAAAAGGTAAATAATAGGCCTATAGCAAATGCAGCATATGGCATTCATATTTCACATGTAAACAGCACTTTTCACTAGTGCTCAAAGCATGCCATTCCATGAGAGCAGCGTTTATTTTTCAACTGGAATCAATCCCAATCAGTCATCCATGTCCTTAGTTTTGGGGTCATGCTCAGGTTAAATAATTTGGTTAATCTATACTTCCATATTTCCAAATCCTATTCTTGAAGATCAAGGGCATAAGGTTTATTGGATTGACTGGAATTCTGCTAGACTTTGGTTTTTAATGGTTTTGTCTTCTAATGGTTCTTACGGTAACTGAATGTAATCAGATTAGGTTGCTGAGTTTGGGTAATCCAAAACATTTACATTTTATTCATTTAGCAGACACTCTTGTCCAGAGCGACTTACATGCATTCAACTTAGGATAGCCAGTGGGACAACCACATCTCCATCACTGTAAGTACATTTCTTTAAACAAGCAGCTGTGAGCAAAGTCAGTGCTAGCAGGGAAATAAGTCAGGTGTTAGTTTAGACAAAAATACAAGTGTTAGTAAAGGTTTTTTTATTTTTGTTTTTTTAAATGGGGGGAGGTAAGGCGGTGCCGTTCCCGTCACAGCTCCGTAGGCAAGCACCATGGTTTTGTAGTAGATGCAAGCTTCAAATGGAAGCCAGTGGAGTGTGCGGAGGAGCGATGTGACAGGAGAGAACTTGGGAAGGTTGAACACCAGACGGGATGCAGCGTTCTGGAGAAGTTGTAGGGGTTTAATGGTGCAGGCAGGGAGCCCAGCCAACAGTGAGTTGCAGTAATCCAGACGGGAGATGACAAGTGCCTGGATTAGAACCTGTGCTGCTTTCTGTGTAAGGTAGGGTCGTACTCTAAGGATGTTGTAGAGCATGAACCTGCAGGATCGGTTCACCGCTTTGATGTTAGCAGAGAACGACAGGGTGTTGTCCAGGGTCACACCAAAGTTCTTTGCACTCTGGGAGGAGGATACAATGGAGTTGTCAACCGTGATGGCGAGATCATGGAGCAGGCAGTCCTTCCCCGATTACAATTTTGGACAGGTAACTAGTAACTGTAACGGATTACATTTAGAAAGTAAACTACCCAACCCTGATTCCACTTTAACTCCCTCCATTGTCCTGTTGCCATCCCTACGGTGAAGCATGGTGGCGGCAGCATCACTCTGTGGGGACGTTTTTCAGCGGCAGGGACTGGGAGACTAGTCAGGATCGAGGGAAAGATGAATGGAGCAAAGAACAGACAGATCCTTGATGAAAACCTGCTCCAACAGGACAACAACTCTAAGCACACAGCCAAGACAACGCAGGAGTGGCTTTGGGACAAGTCTCTGAATGTCCTTGAGTGGCCCAGACAGAGCCAGGACTTGAACCTGATCTAACATCTCTGGAGAGACCTGAAAATAGCTGTGCAGCGACGCTCCCCATCCAACCTGACAGAACTTGAGAGGATCTGCAGTGAAGAACGGGAGAAACTCCCCAAATACAGGTGTGCCAAGCTTGTAGCGTCAAACCCAAGAAGACTCGAGGCTGTAATCGCTGCCAAAGGTGCTTCAACAAAGTACTGAGTAAAGGGTCTGAATAATTTATGTAATTGTGATATTTCAGTTTAGATTTTTTTATACATGGTTTTTGCTTTGTCATTATGGGGTATTGTGTGTAGATTGATGATGGGAAAAAACAATTTAATCAATTTTAGAATAAGGCTGTAATGTAACAAAATGTGGAAAAGGTGAAGGGGTCTGAATACTTTCTGAATGCACTGTACCTTGCCATCTGAAACCGCCAAACAGCCTACCTGACAGCTCTGAGGCATTCGCATGGTCCTAAAGCACACTGATGCCATTTCTTTTGCAATTTCTGAATGTGGGGGAGGGAGGGGGGTCATGCCCTCCTGTCCCCAGTGAATGTTGCGCCCCTTTTTGAGATCATGTGTGTGTGTGTGTGTGTGTGTGTGTGTGTGTGTGTGTGTGTGTGTGTGTGTGTGTGTGTGTGTGGCTGCTGGTAATTACATTACTCAGGGTAATAGAGAATGTTGTCTTTCGGAGAGCTTAAATCTTTTATCCAAAGTGGATTAAAGTTAGGTATGAGAAAATGTATTCTGTATAATTTATCTGTGTCGTGATTTAACCCACACCCTACTCCCTCCCTCCCTCCCTCCTCCCTGGTAGTTTACTCAGGGTAAATGGAGGTATGGAGGCTCCTCCCTGGTAGTTTACTCAGGGTAAATGGAGGTATGGAGGCTCCTCCCTGGTAGTTTACTCAGGGTAAATGGAGGTATGGAGGCTCCTCCCTGGTAGTTTACTCAGGGTAAATGGAGGTATGGAGGCTCCTCCCTGGTAGTTTACTCAGGGTAAATGGAGGTATGGAGGCTCCTCCCTGGTAGTTTACTCAGGGTAAATGGAGGCAGGGGCGCCGTATGGGGGGGAAAAGTTAGGATGATTCTAAGGGCCTGTGACTGACAGGGGCCCTAAAATATTATTCCAGCATTAGGTAAAAACATTTTGGAGCCCAATGTTATATATTTTCATGGGGCCCAAAATCCCTGGAGGCTCCCCTGAATGGAGGTATGGAGGCTCCTCCCTGGTAGTTTACTCAGGGTAAATGGAGGTATGGAGGCTCGTCCCTGGTAGTTTACTCAGGGTAAATGGAGGTATGGAGGCTCCTCCCTGGTAGTTTATTCAGGGTAAATGGAGGTATGGAGGCTCCTCCCTGGTAGTTTACTCAGGGTAAATGGAGGTATGGAGGCTCCTCCCTGGTAGTTTACTCAGGGTAAATGGAGGTATGGAGGCTCCTCCCTGGTAGTTTACTCAGGGTAAATGGAGGTATGGAGGCTCCTCCCTGGTAGTTTACTCAGGGTAAATGGAGGATGTGTTGTTTTTAGTAAGGTTATTCTTCACCATGTGGATCATTACTGTAATAGCTCTCTGATAACAATGAAGCTATAGGAGGAACATATGTATTGTTGAATATATGGATTTAGGTGTGATAATGTAATACAATAACAATAATAACGTGGTCCTTAATCTAACACTTTTATCTAAAGTGACTTAGTGTTGTAAAGTTAAGATATACTGATATGAAATGTAATATAATGTTTGATTGAGCCCAAAACCTACAGTACTCCCTCTCCCACTTAACTTTCTTTGGCTCTCTCCATCCATCTCTTCCTTCCCATCTCTTCCTTGTCTCCCTCCCTCCCTTCCTATCCCTCCCTTCCCATCCTTCCCAGTAACTGTAGACCCAGAGGACATTCTCTCTCCAACGTGATGATAAACATGATTTCACAGTGCATAACCATCATCATCATGACTCCCCTAAAAGGATTAATCGAAGCTTTGAAACAGGCGGAGAGAGAGACAGACACAGAGAGAGGAGAGAGAGGAGAGAGAGAGAGAGGGATGGATGGAAAGAGAGAGAGAATTTAATTGAATTGAGAAAGAGGGAGAGAGAGAGGGGGGGGGGGGGTAGATGGAAAGAGAGAGATAGGTGAAAGAGAGAGAGAGTTTAATTGAATTGAGAAAGAGGGAGAGAGAGAGAGAGAGAGAGAGAGAAAGAGGGAGAGAGGGAGAGAGGGAGAGAGAGAGAGAGAGAGAGAGAGAGAGAGAGAGAGAGAGAGAGAGAGAGAGAGAGAGAGAGAGAGAGAGAGAGAGAGAGAGAGAAATGTACAGATTAACAATTCCACACTAACACATCCCGCCATGTTTTAATACATCATGAACATCCCATTCCAATAAAAATACAATGAGAGGGAGGAGGGGTACAGGGGAGTAATATCTGGTGTTGTGGGAAATTAAATCTGAAGTTCCTTGGTTCCTCGCCTCTGCTCGGGCACACACACACACACACACACACACACACACACACACACACACACACACACACACACACACACACACACACATACACACGATAATCAGCAGCCCAGAGAGAAATCTAAGACCACATCTACACCCAGTGGAGGAAATCTGATACAACCACAGTTCTCTCCAGGATAACAATGTGGTTATGATTCAGATATAATGCAATTATTTAAAAGGTAAGTAGCCAAACTCATCAAGAGAGAATGATACCTCCTGATTCAGTCTCCAGGCAAACCTTAAATGCGTTTTTGAAAACCTCAAACTCCCATTTGAGTGCGGTGACAAACATAACCTACTCTTACTGCTCATGTAAAGACAAATACATGTTTCACTGGGACTTACTGGGGGCTGCAGTCATAATGGGCCTTCACTCTCTCTTACCCTCTCCCTCTCTCTCTCTTTTACATCTCTCTCTCTTTCTCTTTCTCTCTCTCTCTCTCACATCTCTCCCTCGCCCTTTCACTCTCTTTCTTACATCTCTCCCTTTCCCCCCCTCTCTCTCTTACATCTCTCCATCTCTCTCTCTCTTTTACCTTCTCCCTCTCCCCATCTCTCTCTTACATATCTCTCTCTCCCTCTTTCTCTCTCTTACATCTCTCCCTCTCTCTTACATCTCTCCCTCTTTCTCTCTTACATCTCTCCTTCTCTCTCTATTACATCTCCCCCTCTCACTCACTCTCTCTTACATCTCTCCCTCTCCCCCTCTCTCTCGCTTACATCTCTCCCTCTCTCTCTCTTACATATCTCTCTCCCTCTCTCTCTCTTACATCTCTCCCTCTTTCTCTATTACATCTCTCCTTCTCTCTCTATTACATCTCCCCCTCTCCCTCTCTCACCCTCTCCCTCTTTCTCTCTCTTACATCCCTCCCTCTCCCTTTCTCTCTCTCTCTTACATAGCTCCCTCTCTCTTACCCTCTCCCTCTCCCTCTCTCTCTTACATCTCTCCCGCTCCCTCTCTCTCTCTCCCTCTTTCTCTTACATCTCTCCCTCTCTCTCTTACCCTCTCCCTCTCTCACATCTCTCTCTCCCTCTCTCTCTCTTACATCTCTCCCTCTCTCTCTCTCTCTCTCTCTCTCTCTCTCTCTCTCACACACATCTCTCTCTCTCCCTCTCTCTCTTACATCTCTCCCTCTCTCTTACATCTCTCTCTCTCTCCCTCTCTCTCATCTCTCCCTCTCTCTCTCTCTCTCTCTCTCTTACATATCTCCCTCTCCATCTCTCTCTTACATCTCTCCCTCTCCCTCTCCCTCCCTCTCTCTCCCCTCTCCTCTCCACTTTCTCTCTCTCTGAGACTGGTAGTTTCCCTGAGCTATATAGTCCTACTGTCCACCCTGATCCCAGCCCATAGAATAGAAATGAGAAAACTGACATTCCAGTGTGAATGAGTTCGTAGGGCTGCGCCTCGTGCCTTTGCTCGCATCCTAACTCTGTCTCAACACGCCCCAGACTGAGACCAGCTGCAGAAAGCTGTCTTTCTCCTCATGTTGCAATCATGTTGCCTCTCCAGGGGTGGGTAGGTTACTTTCTAAATTTATTCTGTTACAGTCAATAGTCACCTGTCCAAAATTGTAATCAGTAACGTAACTTTTGGATTACACAAACTCAGTAATGTAATCTGATTACTTTTTGGATTACTTTCTCCTTAAGAGGCATTAGAAGACTAAAAAGTATCCATCAAACACATTTGGTGTGTCATGATAGTTGTCTCTGATTGGTGGTCATAATTTGGTGTGTCGTGATAGTGGTCTCTGATTGGTGGTCATAATTTGGTGTGTCATGATAGTTCAATCAATCAATCAATCAAAATGTATTTATAAAGCGCTTTTTACATCAGCCGATGTCACAAAGTGCTATACAGAAACCCAGCCTAAAACCCCAAACAGCAAGCAATGCAGATGTAGAAGCACGGTGGCTAGGAAAAACTCCCTACAAAGGCAAAACCTAGGAAGAAACCTAGAGAGGAACCAGGCTCTGAGGGGTGGCCAGTCCTCTTCTGGCTGTGCCGGGTGGAGATTAAAACAATTTATGGCCATTAAGGCCAGTTCTTTCTCCAAGATGTTCAAATGTTCATAGATGACCAGCAGGGTCAAATAATAATAAAAGTAGTTGTGGAGGTTGCAACAGGTAAATACATCAGCAGTGAATGTCACTTGGTTTTTCAGTGCAATAGAGCGAGAGCGAGGTGAAAACAGCAGGTCTGGGACAGGGTGGCACGTCCAATGAACAGGTCAGGGTTCCATAACCGCAGGCAGAGGAGTTGAAACCGGTGCAGCAGCACGACCAGGTGGACTGGGGACAGCTAGGAGTCATCAGGACAGGTGGTCCTGAAGCATGGTCCTCCGTGTAGGCTCAGGTCCTCCGGGAGAGGAGGTAGAGTGGGAGAGAGAGTGAATTAGAGGGAGCATACTTAAATTCACACAAGACACTGGATAATAACATCAGATTTAACAAACTGACCCTAGCCCCCTGGCACATAGACTATTGCAGCATAGATACTGGAGGCTGAGACAGGGGGGTCAGGAGACACTGTGGCCCCCTCCGACAATACCCAGACAATACCCCCGGACAGGGCCAAACCAGGCAGGATATAACCTCACCCACTCTGCCAAGCACAGCCCCTACACCAATAGGGGGATATCAACAACCACCAACTTACTACCCTGAGACAAGGCTGAGTATAGTCCACGAAAAGATCCCCTCCACTGCACAAGCCAGAGGGGGCGACAAACCGGACAGGAAGTGACGCACCCCTCCTAGAAATGGCATGGAAAGCACCAGTAAGCCAGTGACTCAGCCCCCGTAATAGGGTCAGAGGCAGAGAATCCCAATGGAGAGACGGGAACCGGCCAGGCAGAGACAGCAAGGGTGGTTCGTCGCTCCAGAGCCTTGCCGTTCACCCTTGCACCCCTTGGCCAGACTACACTCAATCATAGGACCTACTGAAGAGGTGAGTCTTCAGTAAAGACTTAAAGATTGAGACGGAGTCTGCGTCTCTCACATGGATAGGCAGACCATTCCATAAAAATGGAGCTCTATAGGAGAAAGCCCTTCCTCCACCTGTTTGCTTAGAGATTCTAGGGACAATAAGGAGGCCTGCGTCTTGTGACCGGAGCGTACGTGTAGGTATGTACGGCAGGACCAAATCTGAGAGATAAGTAGGAGCAAGCCCATGTAATGCTTTGTAGGTTAGCAGTAAAACCTTGAAATCAGCCCTAGCCTTAACAGGAAGCCAGTGTAGAAGGCTAGCACAGGAGTAATATGGTCAAATCTTTTGGTTCTAGTCAGGATTCTAGCAGCCGTGTTTAGCACTAATTGAAGTTTATTTAGTGCTTTATCCGGGTAGCCGGAGAGTAGAGCATTGCAGTAATCTAATCTAGAAGTGACAAAAGCATGGATTAGCTTTTCCGCATCATTTTTGGACAAAAAATGTCAGATTTTTTTTTTAGTTGTCTCTGATTGGTGGTCATAATTTGGTGTGTCGTGATAGTGGTCTCTGATTGGTGGTCATCATTTGGTGTGTCATGATAGTTGTCTCTGATTGGTGGTCATCATTTGGTGTGTCGTGATAGTGGTCTCTGATTGGTGGTCATCATTTGGTGTGTCATGATAGTTGTCTCTGATTGGTGGTCATCATTTGGTGTGTCGTGATAGTGGTCTCTGATTGGTGGTCATCATTTGGTGTGTCATGATAGTGGTCTCTGATTGGTGGTCATAATTTGGTGTGTCGTGATAGTGGTCTCTGATTGGTGGTCATCATTTGGTGTGTCATGATAGTGGTCTCTGATTGGTGGTCATCATTTGGTGTGTCATGATAGTGGTCTCTGATTGGTGGTCATAATTTGGTGTGTCGTGATAGTGGCCTCTGATTGGTGGTCATCATTTGGTGTGTCATGATAGTTGTCTCTGATTGGTGGTCATCATTTGGTGTGTCATGATAGTGGTCTCTGATTGGTGGTCATAATTTGGTGTGTCGTGATAGTGGTCTCTGATTGGTGGTCATCATTTGGTGTGTCATGATAGTGGTCTCTGATTGGTGGTCATCATTTGGTGTGTCATGATAGTTGTCTCTAATTGGTGGTCATCATTTGGTGTGTCATGATAGTGGTCTCTGATTGGTGGTCATCATTTGGTGTGTCATGATAGTGGTCTCTGATTGGTGGTCATAATTTGGTGTGTCATGATAGTGGCCTCTGATTGGTGGTCATCATTTGGTGTGTCATGTTAGTTGTCTCTGATTGGTGGTCATCATTTGGTGTGTCATGATAGTGGTCTCTGATTGGTGGTCATCATTTGGTGTGTCATGATAGTGGTCTCTGATTGGTGGTCATCATTTGGTGTGTCATGATAGTGGTCTCTGATTGGTGGTCATAATTTGGTGTGTCGTGATAGTGGTCTCTGATTGGTGGTCATCATTTGGTGTGTCATGATAGTTGTCTCTGATTGGTGGTCATAATTTGGTGTGTCGTGATAGTGGTCTCTGATTGGTGGTCATCATTTGGTGTGTCATGATAGTTGTCTCTGATTGGTGGTCATCATTTGGTGTGTCATGATAGTGGTCTCTGATTGGTGGTCATCATTTGGTGTGTCATGATAGTGGTCTCTGATTGGTGGTCATAATTTGGTGTGTCGTGATAGTGGCCTCTGATTGGTGGTCATCATTTGGTGTGTCATGATAGTGGTCTCTGATTGGTGGTCATAATTTGGTGTGTCGTGATAGTGGCCTCTGATTGGTGGTCATCATTTGGTGTGTCATGATAGTGGTCTCTGATTGGTGGTCATCATTTGGTGTGTCATGATAGTGGTCTCTGATTGGTGGTCATCATTTGGTGTGTCATGATAGTGGTCTCTGATTGGTGGTCATCATTTGGTGTGTCTTGATAGTGGCCTCTGATTGGTGGTCATCATTTGGTGTGTCGTGATAGTGGCCTCTGATTGGTGGTCATCATTTGGTGTGTCGTCAAAGCTCTCTCTCTCTCTCTCTCTCTCTCTCTCTCGGGACATCCTCCTTTAAAACCACAGTGAAATGAGAGGGGCTCTCTCTCTCTCTCTCTCTCTCTCTCTCTCTCTCTCTCGGGACATCCTCCTTTAAAACCACAGTGAAATGAGAGGGGCTTTCTGGTCTGTTAATTGGTTGTTAATGGACTGGGTTGTGGTAATAGTCCCAATAGTAGTCCCCTGTCCATTTCCATTACACGACCACACAGCCCTGTGAGCCCTGGCTTTCTGCTCACAGTAAAGCAGTAGTTGCGTCCGAAATGGCACCGTATTCACTACAAAGTCCACTACTTTTGACCAGGACCCATAGGTACACTATATAGGGAATAGGGTGCTATTTCGGACGCAGACCATATGTTGTGGTATTCAGAGAGTAGATGTTAATCTTATTATTGTTTTATGTGCTGCTGCTTTGGTCTACAATTGTAATTTTGCCAAGTCAAGTGCCCTAAGTGTCGACCACATTGTCTAGTGAGATTCTTCCCCTAACCAATGATATTGTGGAATATTCTCTCAGCACAGTGCCTACAATAGCCCAAAGGCACCCGGAAGTAAAAAAATATCATATCCTACTTTGAAATGGAACATATAGCTCATGAGACCATGTTGCAACCAAAACCATGGACATTAATATGGAGTTGGTCCCCCCTTTGCTGCTATAACAGCTTTCACTCTTCTGGAAAGGCTTTCCACTAGATGTTGGAACATTGCTGCAGGGATTTTCTTCCATTCAGCCACAAGAGCATTAGTAAGGTCGTTGAGAACAGTGTGGAAGAACTTGACTGGCCTGCACAGAGCCCTGACCTCAACCCCATCGAACGCCTTTGGGATGAATTGGAACACCGACTTCGAGCCAGGCCTAATCGCCCAACATCAGTGCCCAACCTTTATTTTTATTTTTTTATTTAACCTTTATTTAACTAGGCAAGTCAGTTAAGAACAAATTCTTATTTACAATGACGGCCTACTAACCTCACTAATTCTCTTGTGGCTGAATATAAGCAAGTCCCTGCAGCAATGTTCCAAAATCTAGTGGAAAGCCTTTCCAGAAGAGTGGAGACTTATAGCAGCAACGGGGGGACCAACTCCATATTAATGCCCTTGATTTTGAAATGAGATGTTTGACGAGCTGTTGGTCATGTAGTGTATAACCAGTCAGAACTGTTGGTCATGTAGTATATAACCAGAAAGAACTGTTGGTCATGTTGTGTATAACCAGTCAGAACTGTTGGTCATGTAGTGTATAACCAGTCAGAACTGTTGGTCATGTAGTGTATAACCAGTCAGAACTGTTGGTCATGTAGTGTATAACCAGTCAGAACTGTTGGTCATGTTGAGTATAACCAGTCAGAACTGTTGGTCATGTAGTGTATAACCAGTCAGAACTGTTTGTCATGTTGTGTTTCTTTAACCTTAGAACTACTCCTTGGACGTTGATTCTGTTTCTACTGTATTTTCTAGTCCACTACAGTGGAAATGTAATATTGATGTACAAGTGGCTGGGAGACCACGAACACACACAGATCAAATGGAATCACAACTAAAAGTTCAAATGTCGACGTCAACACATCTATTTTTTATAATTTCAACTGTACGAGATGCCAGTCCTTTTAAAGTCAAGCCACAAGGGCAATGTTGCAAAGAATATATTTAGAGATAAGTGATATTTCAGCGCTCGATCACTCTCAGTTCTACTTAATTTATGAGGAGACAAATAGTTGTTAAGAGAGTTGGTTAGAGCAGGAACTGTGTGTGTGTGTGTGTGTGTGTGTGTGTGTGTGTGTGTGTGTGTGTGTGTGTGTGTGTGTGTGTGTGTGTGTGTGTGTGTGTGTGTGTGTGTGACTACATAATAGTCTAACATGGCCGCAGTGCAGGATGTTACTCAGACAGATCTGGGCTTTTTACAGTCGGGTCTTTCAGACGTCCAATCCAATGAACTAAAATAGACTAGTGGCTTTCAGTCAGAGTAATGTCACTGCTCGCTGTGGAGAGATGTACTAAAACATTTCACTAACAGAAAGAAGAATGTTTTTCATTTTTCATACAACCAGAGAGACTAGATGGACTGTTTTAAAAACCCACAGGAATCAGAGCGATTCAATGTGACATTGGTTCTGGTTTAGACTGGTCAGAGGGTGCGTCCCAAATTACACCCTATTCACTATATAGCGCACTACTTTAACCCGAGCCCTGGTCAAAAGTAGTGCACTATATAGGGGATAGGGTAAGTAGTGCATTATAAAGAGTGCCATTTGGGACAAAGCCTCAGACTTGTAGACACAGTGGCTTTTGAACGAGACTATTTAGGTCTTGTTCCAATACTACCTTACCACTTAGATTTTTTTAATTGTTTTTATTGAACTAGGCAAGTCAGTTAAGAACACATTCTTATTTACAATGACGGCCTACACCAGCCAAACTCAGACGACACAGGGCCAATTGTGCGCCGCCCTATGGGACTCCCAATCACGGCATGGTTGTGATAGAGAGATTATTGAGACATGTTATTGAATAATACATAATACATTAAGAAAGTTATGAGATCAGAAAATACTATTTCATTATAAGGAGTTAATTATCTCTCATTCCTCTGCCCACCACATGATGATTTCTGTCTTTTCATTATGATATGAGATTGTTCCAGCATGTTGAGCTAATGCGGCTGGTACCAATGTGGCAGACTGTCAGTCGTAACCAATGTCCTACAGCACTACCAGCTGGTCTTAATTTGCTGCTTGTTGCAGTAACACTACAGTCCACTAGATGGCTATAGTTGATCCCGAACTGCTCTACTCAGACCAGCGGTGTTACAGTTTTTCTCGATTGTTTACACACATGTTCTGAAAGCATGCCTCATATTCTCAGAACTCTACACACAAATCAAAAAACACACACAATGGGCAAAACCCCTCAATTCTCCAGCAAAATGAAACTTTACCTTCAAAACAATGTTATTTCTTATCAAAAGGGTATTTTGTTTTCAAATGACACACACAAACCATCATATGAATAGACATTTATAATAACCAGTTGAACACTGATGTGCTCAATGTAAAACACTATGATGAATGGAAAACACTTCTTCTCCATTCATCATAATGACTTAGGCCTTTTTTTGGTTCAGTGTTGCCGTTACTACAGACAGTACATACATAAGTGTGTTGTAAAATATTTGAGAATATTGTTTTTATACTCAGAACACACAAATACACGGTAACAAATATATTTTATTTTTCCCACAAAAACAATGTACACAGTGTACATACCATTCCCAACCAACACAAAGTTGCACATACAGTGGTCTACATACATAACAGAAGAATGTAATGTATACAGTTACAGTAAAAAAAAAAGAAAATAACTATGCTGTATCCTCTCTTCTTTTGCGGTCTGGCCACAGCACCTCATCCACATCACAAGCAATGTTTTCCCTGGCCAAGCAGCGGGGAAATATCGCCTAGCATGGCGATTCCAGCCATGAAAAGCATCAGCTGCTATATCTCCACATGCGTCTTCCATAGCTTGGAGAAGAGGTATACGCGTTTGTGGATTTCGGTCATACACTTTCCATCTCCAGGCAGAAAAAAATTCCTCAATAGGATTACCTTAGCTGCTCTGGGCCATCTACCTGATCTGGTGGAATGAGTGTGTTGTGTAGGGTGTCCAGGAATGTGATCAGATGGGCGGTGTTGTAGGGGCCAAGGGTAGCATGGTGATGGATGACGCCGTGGTGGGTAATCGCTGCACACATTGTGATGTTCCCTCCGCGCTGGCCAGGGACTTGAACAATGGCACGCTGGCCGATGATATTCCTTCCCTTCTTTCGTCTTTTTGTGAGGTTGAATCCAACCTCATCAATGAAGATGAACTGGTGCTCCACTGCAGCCACCTCTAGCTCAAGGACTCTCTGAAACACACATGACAATATCAGAAATAGACATGGAGTGGTCACTATTGTGAAGCACAATCATTATGATTACAATACTGAAATATGTATAATTTATACAGTGTTGAGAGTGTGCATCAATTGTGGGATTGTATAGGACTCACTTGCACATAGTTATATCGCAATTCTTTGACTCTTTCTGAATTGCGTTCAAATGGCACTCTGTAGACCTGCTTCATCCTGAGATTATTTCTGCGCAAGACACGGTCCAGTGTTGATAAGCTTACCCTATCAATATTTTGAAATATCTCATTGTTTTCTATTATTTTTCTTTGTATTTGCCGTAATGTTATGGCGTTATTTTCTAGGACCATGTTCATGATTTCAGTTTCCTGTTCAGGAGACAGAACACGTTCCCGACCACCTTGTGTTGGTAATCTTTCAGTTCTGCCAAACAAATAGTAAAAAACTGTAAATACAAAGTAGGAATACATTTCCCAAATACTTGAAACATACTTTCTTTTTACAGTCCTACAGAACAGTCCACATGCAATACTGTACTACTGTACTCATTGAGTACTGTATTGATATGCAGTACTGCAATTTTCTAGTGAGAGTAGATTTCTTACCTATTCTAATTTCGGAAAGTCTGGATGATGGATGCTACAGTGTACCTGCTCAAATTTGGCTGTACTCTTTGCCCAGCCTCCCTCAATGTTAGACCATGGTTGACCACATGATCAACCAAAGTGGCTCGGATCTCATCAGAGATCACGGTCCTTGGCCTTCCTCGTCCTCGTCCTCCCCGTCCTCCTCCTCTTACTCTCACTCCTCTGGCTCTGCCTCTGTTTCCAATGTTGGCATCCATTGCTCCAAAACAGAAGAGCTCACCTGTTGCCCTTTTATGCTAAAGCTCTGATTGCTAATTGTAAAACTGTGTGATGGGTGTTTGCCCATGTGATGAGTCAGTGTGCATATTTGAATGGCAGTGTGTTCATTGTGAAAACAAGAGATTTTCTGCATGAAAATTGTGCCAAATGCAAAGCATTGTGTGTAGTGTTTTGAAAAAAGTGTGTTTTAGAACTGCAATTTGAGTGTAAAGCAGGAATTGTGCTTGTAGTTTTGCAGAATTGGTTCAGGGGGTTGGTACATGAGTTACATGTTGTGGTCATTGAGTATCAAGTACCAGTATTTGTGTGTAAACAATTGAGAAAAACTGTAATCATGTTGCTGTGGGCTCTTTATGGCTGAGAAGTAAAAATGACAAGACCCATAAAACAGATGATCACTGGGTTCAGGATGCAACATTTGTTTTTTTACAGAAAGAGATAGAAATGTATTGTGTTGAACAGATATGACTGTTTTTTTTTGTTTCCTTTCTATCTGCAATGTTGTGAACATATTATATTTTAAATTGTATTTAACCATATCACCTCACTTAATAGAACACATATTTTGAAATCAGGACACTGAATTATTAGTGAGGTAAGGTATTTATTTGGTAAGTAGAAATGTGAAAGTATTGATGAAGCTCAATACTTCAATAGATGGTAACACCTTACCTGAGTGAGAAATGGAAGATTAATGTGATTTGAGTCAGAAATTGGCACCCTAATCCCTATATAGTGCACTCTGGGCCCTACTCAAAAGTTGTACACTATAAGGTATAGGGTGCGATTTTGGACATACCCTGTATGCCCGTTTACCTCTCAAGCACACTATGGAAAACACTTTGTATGATGCTAAATAAAGCAAGGGAACCCAGTGAAGTGGAATATAGATAGTTTTATTTGTTAGTTTTCAATAGAATATTAAGAATTTTAAAGAAGTCTGATTTGTTTTTAAGGAATATGCAACATATAATCCCTTCCATATTTACAGAAGTCATGCACACTTTGTGCTTAGCATGGTGTTATATACAAAGATCAAATGAATAGCTATATGCACCTCTCTGTCTGTGTCTCTGTAGAGTATGAATTATGTGTTATTCATAAGAATTATGTGTTATTTTGACACAGTGTGTAACGTACCCACTACATTTTTGCTGAAACTATGAAAAAGCAAATAACAGTAAACTGAAAAGTAAAAGAGAAAAACAACAATCTGAAATGTACATTCATGATTAAACCCTAGCTTGAGATCAGGTGATCCAATGTACATCCTGGTGACTGTCAGTGAAGTGAAGGATAGTGAACAATACAGAACGATATTCAGTTTGGATTCCACGTTAGTGACTAGCAGCGCAAAGGACGAGTATGGGTTGGACCCTGGGGAGACCAACTGCCCCCTCTCATTAAAGCCATGAAGTTCAAGGCAAACGGCGGTACTGAAGGCTGTTTTTTTCCAGAAAGTAGGATCCCCATTACAGTAAATGGGAAAATGGCAAACTTCGTGGTCAATATTAGAAGAAAAAAAGCAACAATAATAAACATCTTAAGACAATCATTCTACCAATAATTGCTTCTATTACAAAAGATGTATGTCTTTGAACCGATTATTTAAAGAAATCACACAAAGAAGTTATATGGATAATTTAGTTGCTATGGCAGCCTGCAGTACCCCGGTCGGCCTTCATTTCAACTTGAGATACTCAATGAGAGTGGGCAGCACTGAGCTAGCCTGCAACATCACTTCCTGGAGTAGCTCAAACTGTGCATGCTATGTCTACATAAATCTACCCCATGAGAAAAAAACATTTTAAAATACATTTCCTGAAATTCTATGCATTTTGCCATGGGGCGTAGAGAACATTCTGCAGTTTTTAAACAAATGTCATGCAAGTCTACTCATTTTGCAATGCGGTGGACAGAAAATGTTTCAGTTTTAAAGCCAATTTCTACACATTTTACCAGGACTTATGCCATGTTCATATGATATCTGAGTGATTGACAAAATCAATGGGGGACCATGAAGGTCAGGCGCCTGGGCAAATGCCCTGCCTGCCTGGTTAGTAGTCGGCCATGATTACTACAAGGTGTAGATAGCTGGCTAGGCTAACTTACCAATCTAAACAATGTTAGCTGACATGGGCTAACTGAGCGACTGTCAGTGACTGACATTACAAGAGAATCTACCAAATGTCTAAATTTCACATTTTGTATTCTACTATTGTACTAGTTGAGACCCTAACTGAGCTCCTAATTTGTTTTTACAAAATAGTCACTTAGTCCTAGGGCCGGCCCTGGGTTGAACATCTAGCAGGGTGTTTTGTTATTGTCTGTCCCTCTTTTAGGATGAATTGTGACAGGATGACCCTATAGCAAGGTGCATTGTGCTAGGAAAACCCTCTAGCAAGGTGCATTGTGAAAGAGTATTGGCCGAAACATGCCTGTGAGCATCTTGGGCACGTGAACACTGACGATCTCAGAGATCATCTCTGGATAGCTGACTCTGGTGGGCAGAGACTGGGCCTGGATAAACAGATCATACGTGAACTGGTGCAGCTTCCTCACAATCTGAGAGAGAAAGAGAGAGGGGGGGGGGGTTGAACAGGTCAGAGGTTAGGGGTAGTATATTTATATTACCAGTTGTAGGTAGTCCAATAGCTGTGTTGGGTTAGGGGTTAGTGGTAGTAGCAGGGCCGGCCCTGGCCATTGGCGACATAAGCAGAGGGGGTCCCCAACCCAAAAGATTATTTTAGGAACTCAGTCAGGGTCTCAACTTACTGTTGAGAGATAGAATAGTAGAATACACAAGATGCCATTTCAAAATGTGGTTGTGCATCAGCAGTTTTTCTTGTTATGTCAGTCACTGACAGTCAATCAATTAGCAAAAAAAAACAATGTAATTGGTCAAATTGAACATCTCATTCCAAAATCATTCAAATGGAGTTGGTCCTCCCTTTGCTGCTGTAACAGCCTCCACTCTTCTAGGAAGGCTTTCCACTAGATGTTGGAAAATTGCTGCAGGGATTTTATTTTTATTTTTTATTTAACCTTTATTTAACCATGTAAAACCCATTGAGGTTAAAAACCTATTTTGCGAAGGCGACCTGGCAAGATGTCAAAACAGGGAAATAGCAGCGTGTACATAAAATATTACAGAAAAATACAAAATACACACAAAAGACAAAGTGTCACAAGTTACAGATACAACTTAAGAGTAGAAACAACTGCAGTTATCACAAACAGTATATCATACGAACATGGCATAAGTCATGGCAAAATTTGTAGAATTGCATGACATTCGCTTTAAAAATGCAATTTTTTTATCTTCGCCCACTGGAAAAAATTGTAGAAATGCAGGAAATTAGTTTTAAAAATTGAAAAATGTTCTCTCCACCACATGGCAAAATTTGGAGAATTGCATGAAATTAACTTTAAAAAACTACACCATTTACCTGGTGTAGGTAGTCCAGCAGCTGGGTTTGCTGGAACAGGTGTTGTGTATGGGTTAAGGGTACATATTTGAAGTTTTGACATCTTTATTAAATCAACAAAAAAAATTGGGGGGATTATATACACTGGGGACCAAAAGTTTGGAATATTAATCATTCAAGGGTTTTTATTTATTTGCACTATTTTCTACATTGTAGAATAAAAGTGAAGACATCAAAACTATGACATAACACATATGGAATCATGTAGTAACCATAAAAGTGTTAAACAAATCAAAATATATTTTATATTTTACATATTTGAAGAATCTCAAATCTCAAATATATTTTGATTTGTTTGTCCATATGTGTTATTTCATATGTGTTATATCTTCACTTTTTTTCTACAATGTAAAAATTTTAGCAAATAATGAAAAACCCTTGAAGGAGTAATATTCCAAACTTTTGGCCCCCTGTGTATATTGTAGCGACCCTGGGTTTATAAGTTCGGATATCGACTGCCACAAGAGCATGCTTTTATGCTCTGGGCTTCGGGCCAGAAGGTTGAGGGTTAGAGCAGCACTTCCTGCATGTTTCATTATATTAGTGTCGGAAGTGATAGGACCTTGCATCCACAAACGTTCCTTAAAGACGTCGAGTTGTAGGCAAGCGTAAGGACACGGTCTATGAAAGGAGGGAGTTGTGTAACAACCCTGGGTTTAGAAGAGCGGATATCGACTCTGCCACAAGTGCATGCTTTTTTGGCACAGGCGATGGCGCGCTGGGCATCGGGCCAGAAGGTTGAGGGTTCGAGCTGCACTCCATGCCTGTTTCATTACAATATATTGGTCCACAGCCGTGCAAGACTGGCAAGTCAGTTATTTTACCAACTGGACTGAGAAGCTAGCTATTTAGCTACTAACTTTATTTGAAACATCAAGAGACGACAGACGCTTGGAGACTTTTGAAGATGGCTAAATAAACCTAGTGGTTTATTTCAAACGTGGACTATCCCTGTTCACAATTCGAATGCTCAGGCAGGACAGCAATATGGTCCAATTCACACACCTAATGTATCAATATAACACGTTGTCATCCCTACTGATCTGGCGGACTCACTAAACACAAATAATGCGTTTGTAAAAATTGGAGTCTGCCCCTGTCTGTCCGTAAATAAAAAAATATATAAAAAAATTGTAGTGTTTGGTTTGCTTAATATAAGGAATTTGATGTAAAGCATTTACTTTTAATTTGCACTTTTACTCAAGTCGTTACTTTTACTTTGTACTTTCCTCAGTAGCTGTGTTAGCTGGAACAGGCTTTGTGTACGGGTTAGGGGTCAGAGGTCAGAGTTAGTGTATATTAACGGATGTAGGTAGTCCAGTAGTTGTGTGAGCTGGAACAGGCATTGTGTACAGGTTAGGGGTTAGAGGTCAGGATTAGTGTATAGGGTGTAGGTAGTCCAGTCGCTGTGTGAGCTGGAACAGGCGTTGTGTACGGGTTAGGGGTTAGAGGTCAGGGTTATTGTATATTACCGGGTGTAGGTAGTCCAGTAGCTGTGTGAGCTGGAACAGGCGTTGTGTACGGGTTAGGGGTTAGGGGTTAGAGACCAGGGTTAGTGTATATTAGTGTATATTTCTTTTCGTTGTGGCATTTTGCACCTGCCCTGTGTTTTGTTGTAGCTGCTTGACAATGAAATTTCCCCCCCGGGGGAGCAATAAAGTACCTATCTATCTATCTATCTATCTATTACCGGGTGTAGGTAGTCCAGTAGCTGTGTAAGCTGGAACAGGCGTTGTGTCTGGTGTTTTTCTCCATGGTGGCTGGCTAGACGATCCAGCTCCTTGATATAAAAGATCCTCAGCTCGTCAAAACACTTCTGATTCCTCAGACCCTCCACAGGTACTAGACAACACACAAAGAAATACGCAAATATTGAACCAGATAATGATACAGTTACTTAGTGTCAGTGTGTCAGTGATGTGACTCACTGATGCTGAAGAGGAGCAGAGCCTTCATACAAAGGAACTCTTCCTGGGTGACTCTGAGCACACAGAACCTTTGAGACAGCAGACGGAACCGGACACAGTGTTCGTACATACTGGACACATGCATCCTCTGACTGGGGCGGGGGGAGATGAGACAGACAGACGGAGAGAGAGAGAGAGAGAGAGAGAGAGGTTAAGATGGTGAGAGGGAAAGAGAGAGAGAAAGAAAGAGGAGAGAGGGTAAGAAGGTGAGAGAGAGGGTAAGAAGGTGAGAGGGAAAGAGAGAGAGAGGGTGAGAAGGTGAGAGAGAGAGGTTTGAGAGAGGGTAAGAAGGTGAGAGAGTGTTGTTATATAGCTAATAATATAACATGTCAAATGTCTATATAATTTTAAAATGTTTACTGTTAATTTCGGATTGTTTATTTCCATTTTGTTTATTGTCTAGAGAGCGCGCGAGAGAGAGATTGTCATCAATATTGTATTCAGCAAGACAATAGTTATAGTAGTACTCACTCGTTGAAGATGAGGTCAGGAGCGAAGTAGAGCTCTCTAGCATCAGTGTTGGTGTAGGACCTCCAGCCCAGAGCGAACACCATCAACCCCAGCCATGAAGACTGGATCACTGACATCTGGTCGTCTACATGCAGCTCCCTGAATCCTACAGTACAGGGGGGTTAAAATAAGTTATGAGTATAGACACCTCTGGTGGAAGGACATAAAAATGTAGAACTGAGGCTACAGCACTGGTATCAGTCATACACAGACCAGCTAGAGGGTTGGTACCATGTAGTGGTTAGGTAACAGTAGGATACAGGAAGAGTGGTTTACCTGGCATGGCTTTAGCCCAGTTCACCACAGACACCAGTTGTCTCTCTCCCAGCTCGTTGAGGCTGGACAGTAGGGAGGCGAAACAATCTGGCTGGGAGGTGTCATGGCCTGCGTTGACCATTCCCGGCTCGATAGAACTCAGGACGTTGAGGAGGGAGGGGCGCAGCCTGGGGGAGGGGTCAAAAGTGGGAGCCTGCGGGGCAGCACGGCCTGCAGAGAGGGATATGAGATGAGTTGAGACATGAGATACGTGACGAAATGAGACAAGTTGAGACTGAATATGTGCTTCCTTTTGTCCAGGGTTGGGGTATTGAGTTTAAACTGCTTTCTTTGTCAGGGCTCACTTTAAAAAAATATTTGACATAAGGTAATATTGATCCTCACATTGAGTCTGTGGGGAAATGGTGGCTAACTCTAAGACCCCAGTCCTCTCTCCCTCCCTCGCTCCAATCCTCTCTCCATCCCTCGCTCCAGTCCTCTCTCTGCCAGGTGATTGTGTTCTCCCCTCCGCTCCTCCTTTCAGCAGGCCAGCTCCCCTCAGCTTCCGGCCTGAAATGCACCACACACAGACTGGACTGAGAGAAAGGCCACTATGAGATATGAAGGAGTCTGAGGAGCCCTATTACCACTATGAGATATGAAGGAGTCTGAGGATCCCTATTACCACTATGAGATATGAAGGAGTCTGAGGAGCCCTATTACCACTATGAGATATGAAGGAGTCTGAGGATCCCTATTACCACTATGAGATATGAAGGAGTCTGAGGAGCCCTATTACCACTATGAGATATGAAGGAGTCTGAGGATCCCTATTACCACTATGAGATATGAAGGAGTCTGAGGATCCCTATTACCACTATGAGATATGAAGGAGTCTGAGGAGCGGGGTGGCAAAAGATAATTTTACTTTTCCATTCATATTACATCCTTGCCTTAACCCTTCATTGTGGCTGGCAACGTGACATTCTTGGTCTGCAGCTCAAATTGACCGTAAATATCACAGTAGCCACTAGCCAGTAAGCACAAACTATAATTCACAAGAATGTACGTGCAGACAATTAAAAGGTTGACTATAGCCTACACTTACATTTTTACTTCAAGACAAAGGCACAGAGTTGCTTTTGTAACAGCATGTCTTTATCAAGTAATGTTAGCCTATCAAAAATGAACGATTAACCCCTTGTCATACGAATATAAAAGTACAAAAGGACTACCTTACAACAAACCAGGCTTCATTTTTAGCAATATCATGAAAATCAGTACATGTGGTAAAAGCAAATTACTACTGAAAAATGGGTACAAGTGCCTCATGATTTGTCAAGGTGCACAATTAGTCTGTCCTTCAATCTAATCAACTGTAGACTACTGATAACAACCACAGCTGCAGAGGGGTGATTGTCATGAAACCAGTTTTAAACATGTCTATAGGGAATTATGTTATAAAACCATGATGCATTTGCAAAAAATCATTCTGGGGACTAAGATGTCAAATTTTTAAGTGTCTTATTTTAAATACAATTTACATTTTCACCTGAAATTTGTAAATTTTCACCCCATATTCTCATAGATTTTACAAATATATTTAACCTTTATTTAACTAGGCAAGTCACTAAAGAACAAATTCTTATTTACAATGACAGCCTAACTACAGGGTCAGCCCCTGGACTAAATTAGGGTTAAGTGCCTTGCTCAAGGACACAGACTGGTTTTTCACCTTGTCGGCTCAGGTATTCGAACCAGCAACCTTTCGGGTACTGTCCCAACGCTCTAACCGCTAGGCTACCTGCGGTTTCCGGGATGATGGTGTTGATGTGAGCCATGACCAGCCTATCAAAGCACTTCATGGTTACCAACGTGAGTGCTACGGGGCGGTAATCATTTAAGCAGGTTACCTTTGCTTTCTTGGGCACAGGGACTATGGTGGTCTGCTTGAAACATGTAGGTATTACAGACTTGGTCAGGGAGAGGTTGAAAATGTCAGTGAAGACACTTGGTCCGCGCATTTGAGTACACGTCCTGGTACTCCGTCTGGCCAAACAGCTTTGCGAATGTTGACCTGTTTAAAGGTCTTGCTCACATCGGCTATGAAAAGCGTGATCACAGTTGTCCAAACCAGCTGGTGCTCTCATGCATGCTTCAGTGTTGCTTGCCTCGAAGCGAGCATAAAAGGCATTTAGCTCGTCTGGTAGGCTTGCGTCACTGGGCAGCTCGCGGCTGGGTTTCCCTTTGCAGTCCGTAATAGTTTTCAAGCCCTGCCACATCCAACGAGCGTCAGAGCCGGTGTAGTAGGATTCAATCTTAGTCCTGTATTGACACTTTGGCTGTTTGATGGTTCGTCTGAGGGCATAGCAGGATTTCTTATAAGTGTCCGGATTAGTCCGCTCCTTGAAAGTGGCAGCTCTAGTTTTGAGCTCGATGCGGATGTTGCCTGAAATCCATGGCTTCTGGTTGGGAAATGTACGTAAGGTCACTGTGGGGAAGACGTCGTCGATGCACTTATTGATGAAGCCGGTGACTGAGGTGGAATACTCCTCAATGCCATTGGGAGGAGACAGGTTAAAGAAGGATTTTTAAGCCTTGAGACATGGATAGTGTATGTGTGCCATTCAGAGGTTGAATGGGCAAGACAAAAGATTCAAGTGCCTTTGAACAGATTATGGTAGTAGCAGGTACCAGGCACACCGGTTTGAGTGTGTCAAGAACTGCAACGCTGCTGGGTTTTTCATTCGTGTGTATCAAGAATGGTCCATCACCCAAAGGACATCCAGCCAACTTGACACAATGTAATCGAAAATCAAATCAAACACTTCATGAAAGCCCATGGGCTCATGTTGCGCAACATTTCTATATTTATTTATCAACTTTCCTAATATTAAGCACATTGCTTCGCTTTACAACAGGAGTATACAGTTGAAGTCGGAAGTTTACATACACCTTAGCCAAATACATTTAAACAATTCCGGACATTTAATCCTAGTAAAAATGTCCTGTCTTAGGTCAGTAAGGATCACCACTTTATTTTAAGAATGTGAAATGTCAGAATAATAGTAGGGAGAATTATTTATTTCTGCTTTTATTTCTTTCATCACATTCCCAGTGGGTCAGAAGTTTACATACACTCAATTAGTATTTGGTAGCATTGCCTTTAAATTGTTTAACTTGGGTCAAACGTTTCGGGTAGCCTTCTATAAGCTTCCCACAATAGGTTGGGTGAATTTTGGCCCATTCCTCCTGAGTCAGGTTTGTAGGCCTCCTTGCTCGCACATGCTTTTTCAGTTCTGCCGACACATTTTCTATAGGATTGAGGTCAGGGCTTTGTAATGGCCACTCCAATACCTTGACTTTGTTGTCCTTAAGCCATTTTGCCACAACTTTGGAAGTATGCTTGGGGTCATTGTCCATTTGGAAAACCCATTTGCGACCAAGCTTTAACTTCCTGACTGATGTTTTGAGATGTTGCTTCAATATATCCACATCATTTTACTTTCTCATGATGCCATCTATTTTGACTCATTTTACTGTGGATACTAAGTACCTGTTTCCTCCAGCATCTTCATAAGGTCCTTTGCGTGAATTTCAAGTTTGGGGAAGATACATAATATAATAGCCTAATAGTTTATCAACGTTTTAAGCTAAATGTTCTGATCTGTTGCATCAGCGTCATTGCTTTTAAAAAGAATAGGACAGCTTTTGTACTACGGGGGATAGTAGATTGACAAGGGCTAGTGCTTTTGCTGTTCATTAGGCCTACTCATCTTGTTGGCTGACTAAAAGTAAATGTGGACAGATCTAACATCTTCAATATGCACCTCGGAATTCGATAAGGGATGCACGCAGTTCCATCCCCGATGTGTCTGTCTTCACTTGTAGCCTACTTCGGAACTTTAAATGCCTATGAAAAGGACCGATCACGTGATGGGCATTGGCTTATAAGAATTGAGATACCTGAGAGAGCCATGTGAGTGAGAGGTGCTTCAGAGCACGGCTGCCGGGAGAAGGGATTTATAATATTCAGCCAAGGGCACAACAGCAACTTTGTCGGCAAAAGACACATTTGAGGCCTGGTGAGAATATTATCAATTGCTTGTCAAATAGTGAATGAGAGACTGATGAAGTGTGTTCAGCCTGAACAAGAAACAAAGCAGAGCTCAATGTCTTTCATGCTACTTATTTCAAATCATCATTAGTCGCATCATGCAGCCTTAGAATGTATTAAAAATCAAAACATATAGCCCAATGGTTGTATTACAACTAAAGTAGCATAAATATATCTAAATTAAGCATATAGGAGTACCTGTTTCTTTGTTAACCTCAACACAGAATAGCTGCATGTGCGCTCCCTCGGAAATTGTTTGTCCAAAATATCCTTTCTGTTTTATTCAGCTATGTTAAATTGTATTCTTCATATTATAAAATAATATAAAATAATGCACGGAATTCTAAGCAAATCTTGTCTGCTAAATTAACTAGTGTAGCCCACAGCCTTATAGAATAGCCAGATCAGGGCCTAACATAAGGACAATTCAGAGTATGCTATTCTGTTCTTCTGAAATAGACTAAACTTTTCTTTATATCATGTTTCTTTAGACTTGTAGGCTATCTTAAATGGATTTATTAGACTTTTTCAAATGTAGATGTTCCAAAGGTCTGCATCAGTGGCTTGTAGGCTATGCGTGGAAGCCAGGAGATGCTAAACATGTTTACGTTAATTAACGGTCAACAACAGTTATTTGCTTGACAGTCACCGGCTGACAACATCTCATGACCGCCACAGCCCTACCCACAGTTCTGTGAAATTGTCTGGATGTCATTTGGGTGGTGAACCATTCTTGATACACACAGGAAACTGACACAAACCAGAGCGCCTGGCACGTACTACCATACCCTGTTTAAAGGCACTGGCATTATTTATCTTGCCCATTCACGCTCTGAATGGCACACATACAAAATCCATGTCTCAATTGTCTCAAGGCTTAAAAAAGGATAAAGGATCATAGCTTCCCCCTGGATTGACCTGGTCAGTCTATGTAATGTTCTTAATGTTTTGTACACTCAGAGTGTCATGGCTCGTAGACAGGACCCAAGGCGCAGAGTAGTAGTAGTAAGACATTCCTTTATTAAGTTACCACAAAAACAACAACGGCGATGCAGACACCACGAACTGGTGTGCACAAAACAAATGCAAAGAACCACAACGCAGGTGGGAAAATAATGAACTTAAATAGGATCCCCAATTAGAGATAACGCAGGGCAGCTGCCTCTAATTGGGGACCAACAAAACCCAAACACAGAGTTCACTAGAACATAGAACATGACTTTAACATTTTGTTGTGTTACAGCCTGAATTCAAAATCTATTAAATTGAGATTTGTGTCACTGGCCTACACACAATACCCCATAATGTCAATGAGGAATTCTGTTTCCCTAAATGTTTTAACAAATTATAAAAAATATAAAAACTTAAAATGTCTTCAGTCAATAAATATTCAACCCCATTGTTATGTCAAGCCTAAATAAGTTCAGGAGTAAACATTTGCTAAAGAACTCACATAAGTTAGACTTACTCTGTGTGCAATAATAGTGCTTAACATGATTTTTGAATGACTACCTCATCTATGTACCCCAAACATACAATTATCTGTATGGTCCCTCAGTCGAGCAGTGAATTTCAAACACAGATTCAACCGCAAAGACCCGAAAGGTTTTCAAATGCCTCGCAAAGAAGGGCACCTATTGGTAGATGGGTAAAAATAAAAAATAAGAAATGTTTCTATCAATACACCCAGTGACTACAAAGATACAGGCGTCCTTCCTCAGTTGCCGTAGAGAAAGAAACCCGCTCAGGGATTTTCACCATGAGGCCAATGGTGACTTTAAAAAAGTTACAGTTTAAAGGCTGTGATAGGATAAAAACTGATGATGGATCAACAACATTGTAGTTAATCCGCAATCTTAACATAATTGACAGAGTGAAAAGAAGGAAGCCTGTACAGAATAAAAACATTCCAAAACATGCATTCTGTTTGCAACAAGGCACTAAAGTAATACTGAAAAAAAAAAAATAGCAAAGCAATACATTTTTTGTCCTGAATACAAAGTGCAAATCCAATACAACACATTACTGAGTACTATTCTACATATTTTCAAGCATAGTGGTGGCTGCATCATGGTATGGGTATGCTTGTAATCATTAAGGACTTTTTTCAGGACAAAAAAATAAATGGAATGGAGCTAAGCACAGGCAAATCCTATGGGAAAAACCTGGTTCGGTCTGCTTTCCAACAGACACTGTGAGATGAATTCACCTTTCAGCAGGACAATAACCTAAAACACAAGGTCAAATCTACACTGGAGTTGTTTACCAAGGAGACAGTGAATGTTCCTGAGTGGCCGAGTTACAGTTTGACTTAAATCTGTTTGAAAATAGCTGTCTACAGTCGTGGTCAAACGTTTTGAGAATGACACAAGTATTGGTCTCCACAAAGTTTGCTGCCTCAGTGTCGATGATGCAATTTGCATATACTCCAGAATGTCATGAAGAGTGATCAGATGAATTGCAATTAATTGCAAAATCCCTCTTTGCCATGAAAATGAACTTAATCCCCAAAAATCATTTCCACTGCATTTCAGCCCTGCCACAAAAGGACCAGCTGCCATCATGTCAGTGATTGTCTCGTTAACACAGGTGAGAGTGTTGATGAGGACAAGGCTGGAGATCACTCTCTCATGCTGATTGAGTCAGATTAACAGACTGGAAGCATTAAAAGGAGGGTGGTGCTTGAAATCATTGTTCTTCCTCTGTCAACCATTGTTACCTGCAAGGAAACACGTGCCGTCATCATTGCTTTGCACAAAAAGGGCTTCACAGGCAAGGATATATCTGCTGGTAAGATTGCACCTAAATCAACCATTTATCGGATCATCAAGAACTTCAAGGAGAGAGGTTCAATTGTTGTGAAGAAGACGTCAGGGCGCCCAAGAAAGTCCAGCAAGCGCCAGGACCTTCTCCTAAAGTTGATTCAGCTGCGTGATCGGGCACCACCATTGCAGAGCTTGCTCAGGAATGGCAGCAGGCAGGTGTGAGTGCATCTGCACTCACAGTAAGGCAAAGACTTTTGGAGGGCCATGGTGTCAAGAAGGGCAGCAAAGAAGCCACTTCTCTCCAGGAAAAACATCAGGGATATACTGATATTCTGCAAAAGGTACAGGGATTGGACTGCTGAGTACTGGGGTAGAGTCATTTTCTCTGATTAATCCCCTTTCCGATTGTTTGGGCCATCCGGAAAAAACACCTTGTCCGGAGAAGACAAGGTGAGCGCTACCATCAGTCCTGTGTCATGCCAACAGTAAAGCATCCTCAGACCATTCATGTGTGGGGTTGCTTCTCAGCCAAGGGAGTGGGCTCACTCACAATTTTGCCTAAGAACACAGCCATGAATAAAGAATGGTACCAACACATCCTCAGAGAGCAACTTCTCACAACCATCCAAGAGCAGTTTGGTGACGACCAATGCCTTTTCCAGCATGGAGCACCTTGCCATAAGGCAAAAGTGATAACTAAGTGGCTCGGGGAACAAAACATTGACATTTTGGGTCCATGGCCAGAAAACTCCCCAGACCTTAATCCCATTGAGAACTTGTGGTCGATCCTCAAGAGGCGGGTGGACAAACAAAAACCCACAACTTCTGACAAACTCCAAGCATTGATTATGCAAGAATGGCCTGCCATCAGTCAGGATGTGGCCCAGAAGTTAATTGACAGCATGTCAGGGCGGATTGCAGAGGTCTTGAAAAAGAAGGGTCAACACTGCAAATATTGACTCTTTGCATAAACTGAATGTCATTGTCAATGAAAGCCTTTGACACTTTTGAATACTTGTAATTATACTTCAGTGTACCATTGTAACTACTAACATAAAGATCTAAGAACACTGAAGCAGTAAACTTTGTGGAGACCAATACTTGTGTCATTCTGAAAACTTTTGACCACGACTGTAGGTATGATCAACAACCAATTTGACAGAGCTTGAAGAATTGTTTTAATAATAATTTTACACAACAGTATTGTCTCTATAGAACCTCTCAAGAAGTTCTAGAAAATGTCCCTTTACTATCATCAATGTGAAAAATGTCAAAGAGAGAGAGAGAGAGAGAGAGAGAGATATCCCTTTCATTCACAGACCAACATGGTCAATTAAAACCTACCTAAACACCTAGTCATGATTCCTGCTTTGTCATAGACCCTGTAACCAAAATACAGGTTTGTCTAGCCTGCCTCCCTCCCCCTCTTTATCTCTGCTCCCCTCCCCCTCTTTATCTCTGCTCCCCTCCCCCTCTTTATCTCTGCTCCCCTCCCCCTCTTTATCTCTGCTCCCCTCCCCCTCTTTATCTCTGCTCCCCTCCCCTCTTTATCTCTGCTCCCCTCCCCTCTTTATCTCTGCTCCCCTCCCCCTCTTTATCTCTGCTCCCCTCCCCCTCTTTATCTCTGCTCCCCTCCCCCTCTTTATCTCGGCTCCCCTCCCCCTCTTTATCTCTGCTCCCCTCCCCTCTTTATCTCTGCTCCCCTCCCCTCTTTATCTCTGCTCCCCTCCCCCTCTTTATCTCTGCTCCCCTCCCCCTCTTTATCGCGGCTCCCCTCCCCCTCTTTATCTCTGCTCCCCTCCCCCTCTTTATCTCTGCTCCCCTCCCCCTCTTTATCTCTGCTCCCCTCTTCTCCCAGTCTTTTTTAACAGTTATGAATGCTATGTTAAAAGTTGTTACCTTTGAGGCTCATTCCAGACTGGAAGCATCTGCTGAGACGACAGGAAGGACAGTTCTTCCTCCTCAGCTTGTCAATGGTGCAGTCGTTACGGCTGGCGCACAGGTGATTCTGCTTACCTGGGGACACGATAACAAACCAGGCTGCTACAGGGGAATTGGGTATCCCATTTCTTGTGTGTGTGTGTGTGTTTTTGGTTTTATTATCCTTGTGGGGACCAGAAGTGCTCACAAGGATTGTAAAACAAGGACAATTCTGGACATTTCTCCAGGCCCCACAGGGGAAAAGGCTATTTTAGGATTAGGGGTTAGGTTTAGTGTTAGGGTTACAATGAGGGTTAGGGATTAAGTTTAGGGTTACAATTAGGGTTAGGTTTATGAGTTAGTGAAAATAGGATTTTGAATTGGAATCAATTGTTTAGTCCCCAAAAGGATAGTAAACAAGCGTGTGTGTGCAAGTGTATGGCGTGTGTGTGTGCCGTGTGTGTACCGCGTTTGGTGTGGGTGTGTGCCGTGTTTGATGTATGAGGGTGTGTGTGTGTATGGCGTGTGTGTGTGTGTGCCGTGTTTGATGTGGATGCGTGTGGTGTGGCTCACCCTCTGCGGCTCTCTTGAAGAACACCTTGCAGCTCCCACAGGTAACAGCGCCATAGTGACAGCCTGACGCCTCGTCTCCACAAACCTTACACACCCTCCGGTCTGAGAAATACACCCTCACTGGCAACATATCCTCACATCTGAAACACACACATCTATAAACACACACCACACACCTAGAACTCTTTCAGATCTTATAGATACACCACATTACCACACACAAACACACAAATGTACACACACACACACACACACAAACATACGCCAGAAAACACACAACACACCTAACACTCTTTTAGATCTTACAGATACACCCTCACATCTGAAACGCACCTACCTGACTAGCTGCCTATACCTGCCTATCTGCACATACCTGCCTACTGATGTGGGATTGAGTCATGCAGATTATTTTTTATTAATTTATAAGCAGAATCTGTTTACCAGATATGGAGTGGAATACAGGCTCAGATCGACTTTACACTCCTTTTGAGGTACGACAAGTCTGACAAACTTTACATTTTAAATGAACCAGCTATCCGTTTAAAGGGCGACTGGACTTCCTGATTTGGCCATGTTTTCGATTTGGTTCATTAAGAAATGCTAGCGGTCTGACTGAATTCAAACGTGAGTTGGTTTCGGGGTGTGGTTTTATATGGGTGTCTCATGTGTTCGCAGGTGGAAAGAGTTAGCCAAATGATTTAGCCAATTAGCTTCAGCCTGCTGGTGTGCGACCGTGGCAAAGTTGGTTTGACTTTGGATAGCATATCTACAGTGCATCCGGAAAGCATTCAGACCCCTTCACTTTTTTCACATTTTGTTACATTACAGCCTTTTTCTAAAATGTATTGATTTGTTTTTCCCCCTCTCCAATCTACACATAATAACCCATAATGACAAAGCAAAAACGTGTTTTTAGACATTTTTGCAAATTTATAAAAAATTTAAAAACTGAAATTTCACCAGAATAGAAAGAGGAGTGGGAGGCCCCGGTGCACAACTGAGCAAGAGGACAAGTACATTAGAGTGTTTCGTTTGAGAAACAGACGCCTCACAAGTCCTCAACTGGCAGCTTCATTAAATAGTACCCGCAAAACGCCAGTCTCAACGTCAACAGTGCAGAGGCGACTCCGGTATGCTGGCCTTCTGGGCAAGAGTTTCAAAGAAAAAGCCATTTCTGCTGTTTCTATGCTTCCCGTGCTTAAGTTTTGTTTTTGCGTCTTTTACTTTCGACTTTGTACACCAGCTTCAAACAGCAGAAAATACAATATTTGTGCTTATGGAAAATATATTTCAGAGATGTTTAGATGGAACAATGATTCTCTACACTATACCTGCTTATTTTATCACATAAACTGAAATTAGGTGAACTATTAGAATTTTGGCAAACAGGAAATGGCAGAGCGTCTTTAAGTGGTGAGTGTTGCCTAATGCCGGGCGGATTGAGACTAAATACATTACACCTGGTTAGTTGAAGGCCAGTGGGTAGCCGACTGTAAACCTATTACTCCAATACTCTAATAAACACTGATTAGGGATGTAAACAGTTGTGTCAGGGCCATATACAATGGTAGGTAGTAGTCACTAGATGGCCATGCTGGAAAAGTCAGCTGCATTGAGTCTCTGTGGCAGCTGGTGCAGGGAATTAGGTCACCTGTTAAAATTGATATTCGCTAAGGCTGCGTCTCAAATGGCAGGGCGCATATGAAACACTTAACTCTACACAGGGCCGGCCCTAGCTATTTGGGGGCCCTAAGTGAGATTTGATTTTCGTGCCCCGCACCTCGCAGGTAAAACTTTTTGTGGTCCCCCTCTTTATGGTAGAGATTTTTTTTGTACATTTCCTGTATAATTCTCTCAATTTTGCCATGAGGCATTGAGAAAATGTTGTGGTTTTAAAGCAAATTGGGGGGTTGGGGACCACTAGCGGCCCTAAGCGACCCCTTATATAGCTTATGCTCAGGGCCGGCCCTGAATCTACATAATACAGTCATAACAATATAACAGATGGTATTATAACAGATGGCATAACTATTATTGAATTTGACAGATTCTAACAACTTGTATTAATGTTGTTTTGTTATGATGTCACAAACATAGTTAGAGAAGCTACTTTGATTTGCCTCTGGCCTGCTTGGTATTATGTGAAACAAACAAAGAAACAATTTAAATAAAGAGTATATCTACCTCAAGCTGGAGTCAGGACCCATCCATCCAGAAGTCTCTTTCTTGATAGCGGAGTGATACACTTGGAGACCCCTTTCACACATCATCACACTTTGGTAATTTTGCGCTTGGACATGACCCTCCTGTGGCATCCCAGAGTCATAGTCCTGATTGTTAACCCCAGGGGACGAGGAACAGGGAAAGGGTTTACGTGCTCCACGAGACATGCAATTTCCGTTGTCACAATATTTACAGAACCAAGATCCACCCGCCACCGGACAGGGTCTCTTGTTCCCTGGTTCGGTTTTGAAGTTACGGCTGCTTTGAATGAGGTCAGGAAAGCCCGTACCGAATAAAGGGGTTGGGGAGTCTTTACGTAATGGAGAACTTAAAGGTAACAGTTCGTCAAACTGAGAGGGCACCATGTTACCGTTATCCAGATTCACGAACATGTCCGAGTTTTTACAGAGACCTCGGGCCATCTCCAAATCGTGCGTAGGCCTTTCGAGCTCCAGGGTCTGTAAAACCCCCACATAATTTAGTCCACAAATGTCCTGATTTACTTCGAACGATGGGCCGAGATCATTTGTTTGAATTATCCTTTTCCTCGGCATCTGGGTGGTAAACTCTGAAGTCATACTTGCGCCAGCTCCAAACTCCTCGGAGCAGGTTGCAACCGTGACGGAGAAACGGTTTCCGTGATTTCGGCCGCTGTCTGCAGAGAATGCAGTGTCGCTTCGTCCATTATCCACTATCTCGTTTAACTGCGAGCTCAAACCTAAAGACACAGACACTGCGTCACTTAACTCCTTGGCTGTCTCGGATATATTGGTGCCACTCTGCATTGTTGTTGTGATTCAGTCACAAACGCGCACGGTTCCAAAAAATACGTGATCTCTAGGTCTCAGTTTTGCACAGTAGGACCTAAAACTCAAGGAGCTACAACAAATGTTCCATGATGTGAGAGCAACTAAGTCAAATACAAACGCAACAGTGTTACCGGAGACTCCTGATATGTCGTTATGTCTGGCCACCACCCATAACCACCTCGAGCCGATCTACGGGAGCCTACATTAACAACAAGTCCCTTCGACGCTTCCGCGCTTTGCTCATTCGGGTGTGACCTCGGCCGCTCAGGGAAAGGAATGGCTGCGCGTGTCCAAGTTGTGACTAGGGTGGGGTATTTTTATTTTTTATTTTATTTTATTTTTATCTTTATTTAACCAGGCAAGTCGGTGAAGAACAAATTCTTATTTACAATGACGGCCTACACCGGCCAAACTCGGACGACGCTGGGCCAATTGTGCGCCACCCTATGGGACTCCAAATCACGGCCGGTTGTGATACCGTCTGGATTCGAACCAGGTTGCCTGTAGTGACACCTCTAGCACTGAGATGCAGTGTCTTAGATCACTGCGCCACTTGGGAGCATTCTCTACCTTATTATTATTATTATTATTATTATTTTCTGTTTATAACACATTTTCTCAATTTATGTTATTCTAAATCGCTTATTTGACTGTTGCTATTCCAACTGTAAAGTGTATTTAACATGTATTTTTAAAACAAATGTAGAGACAGAGTGCCTCTGTTGCTGGATCGTCTTATCTCACAGTCAAAACAGTGTGTGCTCTACTCCTCCTCCTCCTCCAGTGCAATAACACAACAACAGTGAGTTGTTATAGTTTTTTTTCTGACCCACAGACTCTCCGGTAATGTTTACAAAAAGTGATTGAGAACGATGGCACATCAGTTGTTCTGTTTGTGTCATGGCAGCATAATGTCAGTTATTAAACATTTACATTTTTTTTAAATACATTTTAGTAATTTAGCAGACGCTGTTATCCAGAGCGACTTACAGTACTGAGTGCATACATTAAAAAATATATATGTATGACTGGTTCCCCGTGGGAATCGAAGCCACAACCTTGGCGCCATGCTCTACCAGCTGGGCTACACGGAACCATAGATGATATGGTCCTTATGATAGAGGTTTTGTAGGAAAGTGTTACCAAACATTTATGTATTGAGTGTAAATGGGTAAAGTATTTTATTACATTTTTAAAAAGACAGAGCCGGGCGGCACTATACGCTCACTACGCAAGTTGCGTAAACCCCCGCAAATTACGCAAGGGCCCCGCCTCATCCTCATGTCAAAGCGGGTGTCAATTGTTTCGGTCTTAAACTTAAAAGACACACCCTCGTCCACTTACCCTCGCCTAATGCCCTTGGGGAAATCCCCGTCACCATCTTTGCGGACAATCCAAATGATTATTCAAGCAATGGAAGTTTGCAACGTAAGCCTCTCAAACCTCGTTTTTAGTCTAGTTTGCGAGTGTACAATAGCCCTTATGCACATGCCATGGCTGAGGTCCAAACACTTAAAATACACCCTATCCCCTCAGCCCTCAAATTAAGTGGACACTTCTGATTACGTGTCGTGACGTCTGACGGGTGTACACTTGCAGGGCAAAGGGCGAGGGAGGAAGGAAGGAACGATGGACCACACTTGCCTGGAAATTTGTAGAAGCAAACATCATTACTTTTATGAGACGTGTTTGTGCCGCCAAAAGTCGAAAACTTAAAAACAACATTAATGGAGAAGTCAACATACAGGTGTAAGTAAAAACGAATGCAAATAAGTTGGAAATTGTGCTACTAATGCACATGGCAGCACAAACACCTCTCATAAAAGTAATTATGTTTTTTGTTTGGTTAGTTTTTGGAAAAAGGCTAATTGGCTAATTTTTTTTTTTATGTATATAAATATGCATCATAATTGACTGTAGTGCATATAAAACACACACAAGCTACTGTTGGCTGAAAACACAATCATCACGGGATGAAGGAGTGACGAATATTCGGGAAGGTATGGTCCATTTAAAAATCATTCCCTCCTCCCTCGCCCCTTGCTCTGCAAGTGTACACAGTGTACTCGTCAGACGTCACGACACGTCGTCAGAAGTGTCCACTTAATTTGAGGGCTGAGGGGATAGGGTGTGTATTTTAAGTGTTTGGACTCCATCCAATGTTTACAACTTCGATGAGTGGATAAAGCGGAACTATCGGTGTTTTCAACTGCAGCTCAGAAAAGAAAACCACGTCGCGCGTGAACATGCGTGTGCACGAAGTGAAACTCGCGCTTTCCAGCAGCATCCTCTGTAGGGACCAAGTCCAGACAATATATGGGCGTCATGGCACTGCTCATAGGCGCACATCATTTTAAAACAAGACAATGATTATCTAGTCTGTCAGTCGAGGTTGAGTTACAACTCTGGACTAATGTAAGATGGAAAGCAATGGATTGACATTGACTATTGATTTATATATTTAATTTTAAATATTGATTAGCTGGGCATACTGGGCAATATGTATTCAGCCAAGCCATAGTATAAATAGTATTTTAAATTTGAAAATGTATAAAAGGAAATCTGGGGGAGCCAGTTTGAATGGGCCTGATGCAGCTGATAAAATTAATAATAGTATTGTTATCTATAATCTACAGGTGCTATGCTTAAGTTTGTCAGTAGAGGATCATCAGCCAGTACAAGCACAGACTCAGTTGATCCACATCCAGCCTCAGCCAGTACTAACACAGACCCAGTACAGCCGTCTTCAGCCAGTACTAGTTCACAGATAGAACAATGAGACAGATACAGTATTTCACTGAATGTATAAATGTGAAGCATCTGGTTGGTATTTCCACTCACTACCAAATATTGTAGTGAGAGGAAGCCCACTGGCGGGCAGTGGGAGAAGATGGACCAAGATGGATTTTGGCCGACATTCTGCAAATCTTCTTATCAATTAAACATCCGAGATTGTTATATTTCAACATTACTTATTTTCCTTATTGAGGAAAAATGTCCTTACTTTGACCACATAGTTACAGTATCTTAAGATAAATGCACTAACTAACTGTTAACTGACACTTACTGACAGCTGTGGCTGCTTTGCGTGGTGTATTGTTGTCTCTACCTTCTTGCCCTTAGTGCTGTTGTCTGTGCCCAATAATGTTTGTACCCTGTTTTGTACTGCTACCATGTTGTGTTGCTGCCATGCTGTGATGCTACCATGCTGTGTTGTTATGTGTTGTTGTCTTAGGTCTCTCTTTATGTTGTGTTGTGTTGTCTTGTTGTGATGTGTATTTTGTCCTATATTTTTATTAAATGTATTTATATTGTTAATCCCAGCCCCCGTCCCCGCAGGAGGCATTTTGCCTTTTGGTAGGCCGTCATTTTAAATAAGAATTTGACTTGCCTTGTTAAATAAAGGTTAAATATATATATATTTTTTTAAATAAGTCTATCTGGATAAGAGCGTCTGCTAAATGACTAAAATGTAACATAACTGAGCTGTTCAATGACCTACTTCCCACAGAAGACAACTGTATTTTCCCTAGAGAGAGATTTTGTCGTCCAGCATTGTAGTCCTCAGATTTCATAACACTGTAAAAACAAAAATATGTTGATTCAACTTAGAGTGACCAGCTGCAGTAAAACTCACAATCCTATTGCAGCTGGTTGCCTTACAATTGTTTGTTGAATCAACATATTTTTTCCCCCAGTGTTTACTGTATGCTTTCAGTCATAACAGGCCTACTGAAAAACACACACTCCGTACAAACAAATGTCAGACTTGCGCACACACACACACACACACACAGACACACACACACACACACACACACACACACAAAACACACTCCGATCAATCATAACAGGCCTATAATACAGTTGAAGTCGGAAGTTTACGTACACTTAGGTTGAAGTCATTAAAATTCATTTTTCAACCACTCCACAGATTTCATGTTAACAAACTATAGTTTTGGCAAGTCTGTTAGGACATCTACTTTGTGCATGACACAAGTAATTCTTCCAACAATTGTTTACAGACAGATTATTTCACTTATATTTCACTATCACAATTCCAGTGGGTCAGAAGTTTACATACACTAAGTTGACCGTGCCTTTAAACAGCTTGGAAAATTCCAGAAAATTATGTCCTGGCTTTAGAAGCTTCTGATAGGCTAATTGACATAATTTGAGTCAAGTGGAGGTGTACCTGTGGATGTATTTCAACGCCTACCTAACTCAGTGCCTCTCTGCGTGACATCATGGTACTATCACAGATTTTGAATTATAACCAAATACACAGCAGATAAAGAAACAGAGGGGAAGGAAATGTTTCTGATCTCACTCCACAGGAAGCCAATCTTAGGGGTCAGCCTATAAAGGAAACGGAACACATTTCACTCCAAAATCTAAGTTTATCCAAAAGTAGTCTAATGATGAATCTACGGGGAATTCAGGTCTACACTGAACACAAATATAAACGCAACAATTTCAAAAGATTTTACTGAGTTTCAGTAAATTGAAATAAATTAATTAGGCCCTAATCTATGGATTTCACAAGACTGGGGATACACATCTGGTCACAGATACCTTCAAGAAAAGGTAGGGGCGTGGATCAGAAAACTAGTCAGAATCTGGTGTGACCACCATTTGCCTCATGCAGCGCGACACATCTCCTTCACATAGAGTTGATCAGGCTGTTGATTGTGGCCTGTAGAATGTTGTCCCACTCCTCTTCAATGACTGTGCGAAGTTGTTGGATATTGGTGGGAACAGATCATCCCAAACATGCTCAATGGGTGACATGTCTGTTGAGTATGCAGGGCATGGAAGAACTGGGACATTTTCAGCTTCCAGGAATTGTGTACAGATTATTGCGACATTGGGCCGTGCATTATCATGCTGAAACATGAGGTGATGGCGGTGGATGAATAGCACGACAATAGGCCTCAGGATCTCATCACGGTATCGCTGTGCATTTCCATTGCCATCGATAAAATGCTATTGTGTTCGTTGCCAGTAGCTTATGCCTGCCCATACAATTACCCCACAGCCACCATGGGGCACTGCCAATTAATAACAATCAGTAGACTAGTCTACTGATACCAGGGGACCTTCAGACTAGTCTACTGATACCAAGGGACCTACAGACTAGTCTACTGATACCAGGGGACCTACAGACTAGTCAACTGATACCAGGGGACCTTCAGACTAGTCTACTGATACCAGGGGACCTTCAGACTAGTCTACTGATACCAGGGGACCTTCAGACTAGTCTACTGATACCAGGGGACCTTCAGACTAGTCTACTGATACCGGGGGACCTTCAGACTACCTTACCTTCAGACTACCTTCAACCTTACTGCATTTTTGCACTACATTTTGCACTCTGTTTATAGATTTTCTATTGTGTTTTTGACTGTTTGTTTAATGTGTAACTCTGTGTTGTTGTTGTTTTTTTTTTTTTTTTTTTTTTTTTTTTTTTGTCGCACTGCTTTGCTTTGTCTTGGCCAGGTCGCAGTTGCAAATGAGAACTTGTTCTCAACTGACCTACCTGGTTAAATAAAGGTGAAAAAAAAAAAAAAAAAAAAAAAAAAAAGACTAGTCTTGTGAGGCCTGTGGAGCAAAGCAACCAGTGTTTGTGAGAGGCTCACCTTTCCACGGAAGTGTGTTAGTGTGTGGCCCAAACTGTTTTGACGCTACAGACAGAAGTTGTCAGACTTCAGACGAGTACCAAGACGCGTGTCGGGGTCGTAGGGCAAAACGGAGAACACCATCATGTTCTAATCTTTCCATAATATTTTGTGAGATTTTTGAGATGTCTCATGGTCTGACAGACACATCCAAAAAGACAGATATCTCTATCTTAAATTGACATATTTGTATGGGGATTTTTATATTATGCTAATTAGATTTCCACGGGGGTGCGGACATCGACTCTAGGGTCCACTTCAATCAGTGTAGATGAAGGGGAAGAGACAGATTAAAGAAAGATTTTTAAGCCTTGAGACAATTGAGACCTGGATTGTGTGTGTGCCATTCAGAGGGTGAATGGGCAAGACAAAATATTTAAGTGCCTTTGAACAGGGTATGGTAGTAGGTGCCAGGCGCACCGGTTTGTGTCAAGAACTGAAAAGCTGCTGGGTTTTTCATGCTCAACAGTTTCCCATATGTATCAAGAATGGTCCACCATCCAAAGGACATCCAGCCAACATGACACAACTGTGGGAAGCATTGGAGTCAACATGGGCCAGCATCCCTGTGGAACGCTTTCGACACCTTGTAGAGTCCATCCCCCAACGATTTGAGGCTGTTCTGAGGGCAAAAAAGTGAGGTACAACTCAATATTAGGAAGGTGTTCATAATGTCTTGTTCACTCAGTGCAGTACAAGTAAGCCAGTAGAGAGGATGTGTTCTTACCTCAGCACCCCCTTGTGCTCCACACCTTTATCCTGGTCAGTTTGTTCTGCTCCAGAACCCTGGGGACATGACAAGGCTTCAATTAGAGGGGTAGAGAGGGGAAGGTAGCCTAGTGATTAAGAGCGTTGGGCCAGTGACTGAAAGGTCACTGGTTCACATCCCAGAGCAGACTAGGTGAAAAAAATATGTCAATGTGCCCTTGAGCAAGGCACTTCACCCCATTGTCTCTCCGCTAAATTAAATGGAATTCACCCCAACACTAATCTGAAAATTGGAGACAACAATCAGAGGAACGTTCAGGGAGACTTGGAATAGATCTCTCTTCAAAATGATCATAGAAGATTAATAAATTCAGGGGCCTGTTTTATGAGTTTAGCTTCTGTTCGTCGGCTGAGGTATGTCACACAGGGACGGAGAGAGATAACACACCTCTTGGGAAGCAGCTTGTCTCTGCTGAGGTAACCAGGGAAGTAGTAGTCCTTCTTGCAGTCTCAATGTTTAGTCTGAACAGAGTAGGAAGCCAACAGCACAGCTGTCTCAGGAGGACAGTAGATATCATCATTCAGGATGCCCTGCAGCGACATACAGTATAAACATTGTGAGGTGTGTGTATGTGTGTGTGTCTGACCTGTGTACATCCTTATTACACATACAGTGCATTCGGAAAGTATTTAGACCCCTTGACTTTCATCAGACCAGAGAATCTTGTTTCTCATGGTCAGAGTTCTTTTTGCAAACTCCAATCAGGAGTAAAGGCCTAATTGATGGAGTGCTGCAGAGGCGGTTGTCCTTCTGGAAGGTTCCCATCTCAACAGAGGAACTCTGGAGCTCTGCCGGAGTGACCATCAGTTTCTTGGTCACCTCCCTGACCAAGGCCCTTTTCCCCCGATTGCTCAGTTTGTCCGGGAAGTCAGCTCTATGAAGAGTCTTGGTGGTTCCTAACTTCTTCCATTTAAGAATGATGGAGCCACAGTGTTCTTGGGGACCTTCAATGCTGCAAAATATTTTTGATACCCTTCCCCAAATCTGTTCCTCGACACAATCCTTCGACCTCATGGATTGCTTTTTGCTCTGAGATGCTTTAATACCACAACATCTTCTCGATGCCTCATGGCAAAATGGAGAGAAGTACAGGAAATGTACAAAAAAATATCTCTACCATCAAGAGGGGGACCACCAAAAGTTTTTTTGGGGCCCAAAAAACAAATCTCGCTTAGGGCTCCCAAATAGCTAGCGCCGGCCCTGATCTCAAGGATGATAAATGGAAACAGGATGCACCTGAGCTCAATTTCGAGTCTCATATTAAAGGGTTTGAATACTTATGTAAAATAACGTATTTCAAAAAATGTACGAGGAACATTTTTATTTTAGTCATTTTAGAACACGCCTGTAATGTAACAAAACAAGGGGTCTGAATACTTTCCGAATGTACTGTACATGCATGTGTAGGGGAGGGTGGGGTAAGGTGAGCCACTCTTGTTTCTAGGAAACCATATACAAAATTAATAACGTGACCAAATATTTAGGAAGGAGTCATAATTTCATGGAGTCTGTGAAGGAGAAACCATGCTTTCGACACCTTGTGTCCATGCCCCGACGAACTGAGTCTGTTCTGAGGGCAAAAGGGGGGGGGGGGGGGGGGGGGTGCAACTCAATATTAGGAAAGTGTCCTTATAGGCATACATTTAAGATATACAATATACCACACCCCCATTCCATTAATTAAACTGTGACCTACAGTACCAGCACCCAATATCTCAGGACACCATCACCAACTTACCCTCTTCCTATGCTCAAGTTACCAAAGACCTGGGGTAAGTTGTGCCAAGAGACCACTATGATTTCAAAACTGTAATGTTTAAATTAATTCTGATAATTAACAGCAGGCATGGGCAACTGCGTCCCCTCACATGCAGTCAGAGGCAGCCCTAGCCTCACATGCAGTCAGAGGCAGCCCTAGCCTCACATGCAGTCAGAGGCAGCCCTAGCCTCACATGCAGTCAGAGGCAGCCCTAGCCTCACATGCAGTCAGAGGCAGCCCTAGCCTCACATGCAGTCAGAGCCAGCCCTAGCCTCACATGCAGTCAGAGGCAGCCCTAGCCTCACATGCAGTCAGAGCCAGCCCTAGCCTCACATGCAGTCAGAGGCAGCCCTAGCCTCACATGCAGTCAGAGGCAGCCCTAGCCTCACATGCAGTCAGAGGCAGCCCTAGCCTCACATGCAGTCAGAGGCAGCCCTAGCCTCACATGCAGTCAGAGGCAGCCCTAGCCTCACATGCAGTCAGAGGCAGCCCTAGCCTCACATGCAGTCAGAGGCAGCCCTAGCCTCACATGCAGTCAGAGGCAGCCCTAGCCTCACATGCAGTCAGAGGCAGCCCTAGCCTCACATGCAGTCAGAGCCAGCCCTAGCCTCACATGCAGTCAGAGGCAGCCCTAGCCTCACATGCAGTCAGAGGCAGCCCTAGCCTCACATGCAGTCAGAGGCAGCCCTAGCCTCACATGCAGTCAGAGGCAGCCCTAGCCTCACATGCAGTCAGAGGCAGCCCTAGCCTCACATGCAGTCAGAGGCAGCCCTAGCCTCACATGCAGTCAGAGCCAGCCCTAGCCTCACATGCAGTCAGAGGCAGCCCTAGCCTCACATGCAGTCAGAGCCAGCCCTAGCCTCACATGCAGTCAGAGGCAGCCCTAGCCTCACATGCAGTCAGAGGCAGCCCTAGCCTCACATGCAGTCAGAGGCAGCCCTAGCCTCACATGCAGTCAGAGGCAGCCCTAGCCTCACATGCAGTCAGAGGCAGCCCTAGCCTTTTGAGGGCCCTAAGTGACATTTAGATTTTTGAAATTAGGCTAATTAAGTGACAGTCAGTGACTGACATAACATGAGAATAACTGCTGATGCACAACCACATTTCGAAATTTGTGTTGGAAATGTAATATTCATTAGATACTATACTGTTTAATTAGACCTACTATGATGTTTTACTTAGATAATTGTCCATAGCTATATTCATATTTTTTGCTTGGTCTTATGTCATCTTTCGTAATGTAAGGGATTAAAAAAAACGGTAACTGTAATAGGTTATGTTACCAGCAAATATATTGTAATCAGATTACAGATACTTTTGAAAAACTAGATGATTACTTCGAGGATTACTTTAAAATTCAGAAAAGATGTTTGCTGAAAAAAATCTTTGACACTTCTCTGTTTTCTCAATGACATTCAAATCAGCATTGAAAAAAGGCGCAAATGTGAGTTTCTTCCACCTGAGCGAGTTTGACCACAAGTCAGAGACCACTATGATGACACACCAAATGTGTTTGATGGATCGCGGGAAAAGAGCAGGAATAGGCTTTTGTAGGCTACAGTCCAAGCTATGTCTTCCAATGGTACGACTGCTGTCGGCATCCAAAGATTATCCAACTTGAATAAACACTTCGAGGTAAGGATAACGGCGAAACGGATATCACATATTATTGATCTACAGAGCGCATTGATGTGAATCACACTGCTGCTCTCTCATTGTGGATGGCTGTTCACAAATCTAAATGTGTATTTGAACCCAATAATGTTTGAATTGAAGACGTTTTAGCTGCCTATCAATCATTGTTTTTGAAACCAGTGGACAGCCAGTGAAAAATGCGCTCTTGCAACAGCTGCATAGTGCGGACCCAAGCATATGAAATAAAAGTGGGGCTTTTATTATCAGTCAAAAGTTTGGACACACCTACTCATTCAACGGTTTTTCTTTATTTTTTAAAATTTTCTACATTGTAGAATAATAATGAAGACATCAAAACGATGAAATGACACATAAGGAATCATGTTTAATATTTTATATTCTTCAAAGTAGCCACCCTTTGCCTTGATGACAGCTTTGCACACTCTTGGCAAAGCATGTCATTCCATGAGCCGTAATTTATTTTTCAACTGGAATCAATGAGCCCAATCAGTCTTCCATGACAACAAAATTAAAAACAGTCCTTAGTTTTGGGGTCATGCTCAGGTAAAACAATTTGGCTAATCTATACTTCCATATTTCCAAGTCCTATTCTTAAAGATCAAGGGCTATAACATTTAGTTATAGCTAAATAGTGCAGATGTACTCACACTCTTGTTGAGTTTGAGCCAGTTAGAGAAGCCTTTGCTGTCCTGGTACTGTAGGCCAAAGAACCAGGTCTCTCTCAGCCCGATGGTCTTCACTATCTACACAACAATGAAGAAGATTCCTTTATTGTCCATAGTCGAGGAAACAGAGATCTGTCTGTCCGTACGTCCTTCGGCCTGTCCGCCAGTCTGTCTATCTATCTGTCAGTCTGTTTGTTTTTCTGTCTGTCTGTTCGTCTTTCTGTCCATGTACCTGGTCGAAGAGTTGTTTGCCAGTGGTGCTGGGCAGGATGGCAAACTCCAGATCAGTGTCCATGGTGGTGACGTGAAACGTTGATGTACTAGAGGGCGTTCACATAGACACAAACTGGAGTATGAATGGGAGGAGAAAGAACTTAATAGCCGATTAAAACACATAGATAGAGTAATGGTTAGTATAACGCCGGTTGGACGTTATGACAAATTCTCTAAAACGACTTTGGAGGTGAGTTATGGTAGAGAAATTAACATTCAATTATCTGGCAACAGCTCTGGTGGACATTCCTGAAGTCACATAAAACTCCCACAAAACTTAAGTCTATGGCACTGTGTTGTGTGACAAAACTGCACATTTTAGAGTGGCCTTGTATTGTCCGCAGCACAAGGTGCACCTGTGTAATGACCATGCTTTTTAATCAGCTTCTTGATATGCCACACCTGTCAGGTGGATGGATTATCTTGGCAAAGGAGAAATGCTCACCAACAGGGATGTAAACACATTTGTGCACAAAATCTGAGATAAATAAACTTTTTGTGCATATGAAAAATGTCTGGGATCTTTTATTTCAGGTCATGAAACATAGGACCAACACTTTACCAACAGTTGCATTTATATTTTTGTTAAGTGTACTTAGAGGCTAAGTGAATTATATGTCTCTTACGATTATTGTAAAATGCTGTGCTAGGTTCTTTGTGAGATAAAAGGCCCTAGAAATATAATATAACTATGTTTCTTACATTTTTCTGGTCAACCTGCAGGATCATCAAATCGCAACTGGTTGTAGGGGACTACAATCAAAACATGAAGCCCACAAGGTATTTTTAAACGTTAAATATTGTTTAGGGAGAATTCTCAGAACAAAATAGAGTTGAGATCCACACAGAACTGTAGTGTAGGTTTCTATTTATTTATTTTTTTGTCAATCATGTTAGTAAAAGTTTCCACATTGTGTGGACAAAAACGTTTCTTTTAATAAGTTCTAACCTATCCCAGGTAGCCACCGCTAGGGTTTCTGAGGTGGTTTTTAACACTGATTATGGAGCAGACTGGGATAAAGTTATGACACAGCAGAGATCAGAGCCTGCCAGGCCAACCAGGGAGGCCCATATTTAGGCCAATTCTCATATGTTTATTGTTGATCACATCAGCCTATTCTGGCCCAGAATACTTCAACCACAAAAAATGTGAACGGTTCTAGATAGATAGATAGATAGATAGATAGATAGATAGATAGATAGATAGATAGATAGATAGGTACTTTATTGATCCCCCGGGGGGAAATTTCATTGTCAAGCAGCTACAACAAAACACAGGGCAGGTGCAAAATGCCACAACGAAAGTACACAAAAGACAGATACACGGTACATGATACATAGAGCGGCAGTATGAAAAAGTATAGAAATACAAGATATCTGTAGTGCAAAAAAATAAAAGCTATAAAAAAGACATCGCATAGTATGGGTGGTTGGCTGAATATGTACACTATACATTGGTGGATGTTGGATGGTTAACTATACTATACAGGTCGATGGCAGAGAAATACTTCAGTAGCTAAAAATGCGTATGATATGAGCGAGGGTAATAATAGTTTACTTAATAGACAGACTGGGTAAATGAACAGGTAAGTGTCTCTCCGCTACCTCCTCTAGAGTGTCAAGGCTCATCCCCAGGACAGAGCTAGCCTTCCTGATCAGCTTATTTACCCGAGAAGCATCACCGGCTTTGATGTTTGCTCCCCAGCACACCACTGCCTGGTAGAAGGTATGCAGTAGTTTACTGCACACGTTGAAGGACCTGAGCCTCCTCAGAAAGTAGAGTCGGCACTGGCCCTTTTTGTACAGGGCCCCGGTGTTACCGGCCCATTCCAGCCTGTTGTCCATATGGACTCCCAGGAACTTGTATGACCCAACCATTTCCACATCCATCCCCTGTATAGGGACTGCAGTCAGTTGTGCCTTGGTTCTCCTGAAGTCCACCACCATCTCCTTTGTTTTGCTGATGTTGAGCTGAAGGTGGTTCTGCTCACACCACAACACAAAGTCACTGATTGTGCTCCTGTACTCCTCCTCCTGCCCACCCCTGATGCACCCTACAATAGCAGAGTCATCCGAGAACTTCTGTAGGTGGCATGTTTCAGAGTTATATCTGAAGTCTGAGGTGTAGAGGGTGAACAGGAAGGGGGACAGGACCGTTCCCTGGGGGGCCCCTGTGTTGCTAACTGCCCGTTCTGACACACAGCTCTGTAGTCGCACAAATTGTGGCCTACCGGTCAGGTAGTCCGTGACCCAGGAGACTAAGGGTGCTTCCACTTTCATCCTCCTCATCTTCTCACCCAGTAGCAGGGGCTGAATGGTATTGAAGGCACTGGAGAAGTCAAAAAACATAACCCTCACAGTGCAACCTGCGTTGTCCAGGTGAGAGTAGGCCCTCTGCAGAAGGTAGATGATTGCATCATCCACCCCGATGTTGCGCTGGTATGCAAACTGCAGCGCAACACCGGGGTGGATGATGCAATCATCATCTACAAGTACAATGTACAACATTTGTTTCTGATTTGAGTGGTTAACAAACACACACTTCACTTTTAACAAACACTGTACAATTCAGGGTAGTAACATGGTAAACCTTTAAAATTGCTGAAAATCACATATCTATCCACCAAACAACAAAAACAGACAAGAAACTAAGCAGAACTGTGTCCAGAATAGATTCTGTCCTAGAAATGTTCAAGTTTTAATGTTACATGCACAAGTACAGTAAATGCCTTTCTTGCAAATTCAAAACCCCACAATGCAATAATCAATAACAATGTAGAAAAAAACACACAAGAAATAAGAAGAAATATGAAATACACAATAAAGTAAGTAAGTAAGCATACTATATACAGTACATGTTTTTCTAGTCCCCATTCTGTCTCACAGAGAAACGACTATGGGAAAGAATTAGCCTTTTCTTACTGTCAAATGCTACATTTACACAATCTCACACTAATCTTACACAGACAGCCACATCTTAACTTCAATCCCGATTTTATATGATAAAGAGTTTTAAATTGATATTACAGAAGACATTTGTAGATATTTTATCTCCTATGTTATTAAGTATAAGAATTGAAACACATCTACTATCAACTTTACCCAATGAGTAATGTGGAGTATAGACAGTTTGCATTATTGAAACAATGCAACCGTTTCTATTACAATGCTACAACAACGTACCTGGTTTTATCAGACAGTGTCTGCCTGGCTCTGAAACAATATAACGGAGTAACCACTGGTTTCCCCCGCGCATGCGTGGTGCTTCACAGCGCATGTCACGGCTGACGGTATTGTGTTTATATTAGCAAGCTGGCAGACCACCCTGTCCTTCCATTAAGATCTCATTTAGCACGATATAAAGACAAAACAATGGGGGACGAACAAGAGATAATGTGCAAACTAGAAAACATTATGGAAATACGGTAAGGATTGTTTTTCTTCTTCTTCAAAGAAACCACATCTGGTAAATCAGGCAGCTGGATGGCTCAGGAAAAGAGCAGCGAGAAGAAGTGGTTAGCCAGCTAATATTAGCGCCTTGGCTTTGTTATTGAGCTAGGAAGCTAGCTATATGTGGCGACATAGCCTCGAGCAAGGTTAGCCAGCAGTGGTGACCGTTCTATTGTTCTTGAAGGAAAATTGTTTTGCACGTTACATAATAGCTTGCTAGGTATGCATAATCAATCCAGCTGTTTGCATCAACAAAAATCCAGATGCGAAGGTGCTTTGCCAGATTAGTGGCTAGCTGGCTACTTAACTAGCTTTCTGTCATTAGCCAGGTAACGTTAGCTAATAATTGACCAACGCTTTGAACACACCGACTGTCACATTGCATTTTTGGTACACCAGAAGTACATTCATTTCTAATGGAGCGCTGCGTTTGCCTTGCGTTGCAGAGGCAGTTGCAGTGCGTTCTGTGTGGTGCATACGTTGGATTTATCGAACGTATGCGTCAAACTATGCGTAAATAGGTTGACAGAAATGGTAGCAGAAGGTGAATGTTGAACTTTTGTTGCACTAATATTTAGATGATGCTCCATACTATTTTGCGCAATGACACAGTCGGTGTGTTCAAAGCGTAACCATGGTTGGTGGTCCGGGTCCCCCAATGTATCGAATAGCCCCCGCGATATGCAGCTATTCAGGGAAGTCAGGAACAAGTACACACAGTCAGTTAGAAAAGCAAAGGCCAGCTTTTTCAAACAGAAATTTGCTTCCTGTAGTACTAACTCCAAAAAGTTCTGGGACACTGTAAAGTCCATGGAGAATAAGAGCACCTCCTCCCAGTTGCCCACTGCATTGAGGCTTGGAAACACTGTTACCTCCGATAAATCCTTGATTATCGAAAATTTCAATAAGCATTTTGCTACGGCTGGCCATGCTTTCCACCTGGCTACCCCTACCCCGGCCAACAGCTCTGCACCCCCGGAAGCTACTTGCCCAAGCCCCCCCCGCTTCTCCTTCACCCAAATCCAGAAGGCTGATGTTCTGAAAGAGCTGCTAAGTCTGGACCCCTACAAATCTGCTGGGCTAGATAATCTGGATCCTCTCTTTTTGAAATTATCAGCCAAAATTGTTGCAACACCTATCACTAGCCTGTTCAACCTCTCTTTCGTATCGTCTGAGATCCCTAGAGATTGGAAAGCTGCCGCGGTCATCCCCCTCTTCAAAGGAGGAGACACTCTAGACCCAAACTGTTATAGACCAATATCCATCCTGCCCTGCCTTTCTAAAGTTTTCGAAAGCCAAGTTAACAAACAGATAACTGACCACTTCGAATCCCACCGTACCTTCTCTGTTATGCAATCTGGTTTCCGAGCTGGTCATGGGTGCACCTCAGCTACGCTCAAGGTACTGAACGATATCATAACCGCCATCGATAAAAGACAGTACTGTGCAGCCGTTTTCATCGACCTGGCCAAGGCTTTCGACTCTGTCAATCACCGCATTCTTATTGGCAGACTCAACAGCCTTGGTTTCTCAAGTGACTGCCTTGCCTGGTTCTCTAACTACTTTGCAGACAGAGTTCAGTGTGTCAAATCGGAGGGACTATTGTCCGATCCTCTGGCAGTCTCTATGGGGGTGCCACAGGGTTCAATTCTTGGGCCAACCCTTTTCTCTATATACATTAACGATGTCGCTCTCGCTGCTGGTGACTCTCTGATCCATCTCTACGCAGACGACACCATTCTGTATACATCTGGCCCCTCTTTGGATACTGTGTTTACTAACCTTCAATCAAGCTTCAATGCCATACAACACTCCTTCCGTGGCCTCCAACTGCTCTTAAACGCTAGTAAAACTAAGTGCATGCTTTTCTATCGTACGCTGCCAGCACCCGCCCACCGGACTATCATCACTACTCTCGACGGGTCCGAATTAGAATACGTGGACACCTACAAATACCTAGGCATCTGGTTAGACTATAAACTCAACTTCCAGACTCACATCAACCATCTCCAATCCAAAATTAAATCCAGAATTGGCTTTCTATTCCGCAACAAAGCCTCCTTCACTCATGCTGCCAAACATGCCCTTGTAAAACTGACTATCCTACCGATCCTTGATTTTGGTGATGTCATTTACAAACTAGCCTCCAACACTCTACTTAGCAAATTGGATGTAGTCTATCACAGTGCCATCCGTTTTGTCACCAAAGCCCCATACACTACCCACCACTGCGACCTGTATGCTCTCGTTGGCTGGCCTTCATTATATATTCGTCGCCAAACCCACTGGCTCCAGGTCATCTATAAGTCTTTATTAGGTAAATCCCCGCCCTATCTCAGCTCACTGGTCACTATAGCAACACCCACCCGTAGCATGCGCTCCAGCAGGTATATCTCACTGGTCACCCCCAAAGCCAACACCTCCTTTGGCCGCCATTCCTTCCAGTTCGCTGCTGCCAATGACTGGAACGAATTGCAAAAATCATTGAAGCTAGAGGTTCCTATCTCCCTCAATAACTTTAAGCATCAGTTATCAAAGCTGCTTATCGATCACTGCACCTGTATATAGCCCTTCTGTAAATAGCCCACACTACTACCTCATCCCCATATTTATTTTTTGTTTATTTTCACTAATCTTGCACACCAGTACCTCTATTTGCACATCATAATTTGCACATCCTTCATTCCTGTGTTAATGATGATAATTCTGTAATTTATTTCACCACTATAGTCTATTTATTGTTCTACCTCTTAACCTTACTGCATTTTTGCACTACATTTTGCACTCTGTATATAGATTTTTATATTGTGTTTTTGACTGTTTGTTTAATGTGTAACTCTGTGTTGTTATTTGTCACACTGCTTTGCTTTGTCTTGGCCAGGTCGCAGTTGCAAATGAGAACTTGTTCTCAACTGACCTACCTGGTTAAATAAAGGTGAAAAAAAAAAAAAAAAAAATGTCTGCGTTAATTCAGGCGGAACCAGTTACACATTTGCACATTGTTGAATAGATGTGCCGCTGTATGGCTTGGCATCAGTAGAAAAACACATTTCTATACAAGAATTACACCAGTTATAAATGTGGTGCATCTCTATTTCGGATATGCATGCATTATATTACTTATTTTTTTGCGTGACAAATATTATCTCTTTATCTTTTTTCACAATAAACGAATCTAATGCAACAGCAACACAAAAATACACTGATGTCTTGGTTCTGGTCTCTCTTGAAAAATAAATGTTTATTTGAAGAGACTAACCAGGTTAAATGAAGTTTTCTTTGGGCAATTGGTTTCTGAAGCATGATTGAGTGATGTGAAGTTGAACTGAGATAATGTTGTCTTCATGCCATCTGCCCTGTAATCAAAGGAATACTTGCATTTGTAAATAGCACAGTGGTAGGTAACTACCTAATGTTGTATAATTGGTAACTAGTGCATTGGTAACTAGTGGTGTATAGTGATAACTAAGTAGCAATGCATTGGTTAAACTGTGTATTCTATAATTTCAGGAATAAAACGGTACAGATGCAGAAGATCAAGTCTCGTCTGAAGTCAGAGTTTGAGTCCCTAGAGTCTGAGGAGAAACATTTGAAGGAATACAAACAGGAGATGGACCTCCTTTTGCAGGAGAAGATGGCCCATGTAGAGGAGCTACGACTCATACACGCTGATATCAACGTGGTGGGTAGAAGGAGAGAGAGAGAGAGAGAGAGAGAGAGAAAAAGTGTGTGTGAGAGGGAGTGAGAGACAGACAGAAACCACTATTCGACTTCTGAATGCACAAACATATTTTAACAACTTTAATGAAATAACTTTTTTTTTTTTCATTAAAAAACATGTTTTAGGCTTAGTTATAGTGAAACACGTCAATTCTGGTCTTCATTTTGACAGTTTATTGCAAAAGTGATATACACTGAGGTAAGACCCCATGTCGTCTCTACTGGCTTACTTGTACTGCACTGATTGTACAAAGCATTAAGAACACCTTCCTAATATTGAGTTGCACCCCCCTCTTTTGCCCTCAGAACAGCCTCAATTCGTTGGAGCATGGACTCTACAAGGTGTCGAAAGTATTCCACAGGGATGCTGGCCCATGTTGACTCCAATGCTTCCCACAGTTGTGCCAAGTTGGCTGGATGTCCTTTGGGTGGTGGACCATTCTTTATACACATGGGAAACTGTTGAGCGTGAAAAACCCAACAGAGTTGCAGTTGTTCATATGCTATGATTGAAGTGGTTTTAGCAAGTGACAATAAGGGATCATAGCTTTCAACTGGTTTCACCTGGTCAGTCTACGTCAAAGAGCAGGTGTTCATGTTTTGTATTTTGGTATTTTAGTAGGAGATCTAGTGCTTTCTGCTCCTAGTGGTTCAACTTTACCATTGATCTTTGTTATGAAATACACTCAATTATAGATGTGCTGGGTGATACCACCTGGTCTCAATGGAGGGGTTTGTTATGAAATACATTCCCTTCTAGATGTGCTGGGTGATACCACCTGGTCTCAATGGAGGGGTTTGTTATGAAATACACTCCCTTCTAGATGTGCTGGGTGATACCACCTGGTCTCAATGGAGGGGTTTGTTATGAAATACACTCCCTTCTAGATGTGCTGGGTGATACCACCTGGTCTCAATGGAGGGGTTTGTTATGAAATACACTCCCTTCTAGATGTGCTGGGTGATACCACCTGGTCTCAATGGAGGGGTTTTATGAAATACACTCCCTTCTAGGTGTGCTGGGTGATACCACCTGGTCTCAATGGAGGGGTTTGTTATGAAATACACTCCCTTCTAGATGTGCTGGGTGATACCACCTGGTCTCAATGGAGGGGTTTGTTATGTAATACACTCCCTTCTAGATGTGCTGGGTGATACCACCTGGTCTCAATGGAGGGGTTTGTTATGAAATACACTCCCTTCTAGATAGTAAGATACATACATACTTTATTGATCCCCGAGGGGAAATTTCTTTGTCAAGCAGCTACAAAAAAACACAGGGCAGGTGCAAAATGCCAGAACGAAAAACCCAAAAGACAGATACATGATACATAGTGCGGCAGTATGAAAAAGTATAAAAATACAAGAAGTCTGGAGTGCAAAAAGGCATTGCATAGTATGGGTGAATGGCTGAATATGTACACTATACATTGTGTTATGTGAAAAAATGAATAACTACACTATACAGGTCGATAGCAGAGAAATACTTAAATAGCTAAATGTGAGTATGATATAAGTGAGGGTAATAATAGTTTACTTAATATACATTATGGTTAAATGAACAGTTGCCTCAAATGTTTAATGGTTGTGGGTTCTAATCCCACATGGGGCCAATGTACAGTATATATACACGTTGAGTATATCATTATTTATTTTTTTACACTTCATCCGGTGCCCACACACATTTAATTCTAAAAAGTGAAAGTATACCTGTGGGAGGGGTCGCCCTGGTATTAGTTGTAGGTTTTTATACAGTACCCATGACCAATCTGAGTTAATTTGACAATTGAAAAAAGAGCTACTGTGTAAATACTGCAATGCAGGTTGGATTGAATTGAGCCCCTAATCTTCATTTTCAAGGTGATGATTGTGCTTTTCTTCCCAACACAATACCTCAAATGTCAGTCCACCTTTCAACGATCTCTTTTGCGCCCCATTCGGGAATTCGAACTTACGCCACAAATGGTAATAGGAACTCGGCACCTCACCACTGTCAGCTAACTGTACAGAGCTGTGTTTATCAGAGCATGCCAGTGGACTTCTGGTAAATATGCTTTAGTGAGAAAGTGTTGGGCTCAGGTACAACTATGTTTACCAACCCCCAAAATGAATATTTATGAGCAATTCCTACCACCCACAACTTGAGTTGCCTTTTAATAGTTTATTTTTTCTGCATCTCTCCTTCTCCCCCCTCCTCTCTCCATTTCCTGTATCTATCCTCTCTCTCCATTTCCTGTATCTATCCTTCTCCTCCCCAGATGGAGAGCACTATAAAGCAGTCGGAAAACGACCTGAACAAGCTGCTAGAGACGACGCGGAGGCTCCATGATGAATATAAACCCCTGAAGGAACATGTAGACGCCCTGAGGATGACCCTGGGCCTGCACAGACTGCCCAACCTCAACGAAGAGGAGGAGAAGCTCTCTCTGGAGTCAGCACACACATTATACACACACACGGTCGCACAGGCACTCACACACATCAACTTGTTCTCTGTGCTAGCTTCTATCTCTGTTGCCATAGTTACTTCTATCTCTGTTGCCATAGTTACTTTGAGAAGCAGAAGGCGGAGTGGCAGAAGGAGCCTCATGAGCCCACCATCCCAGAATCCCTTGCAGCAGCGGCTGCCGCGGCCCAACAGCTACAGGTCTCCCGGAAACAAGACGCCCGCCAGACCGCCACCTTCAGACAACAGCCCCCTCCCATGAAGGTACACAGTACACACCCTCCTATGAAGGTACACACGCACGCACATACTCCTCTCCCGTCTGTGTACCAACACAATAATGACACTGTACTGCCTTCTGTGTATCTAGATAGTAATGACACTATGTGTTCTCTCTGTCATCTGTTATCTCTGTTCTCTCTCCAGGCCTGTCTGTCATGCCACCAGCAGATCCATCGTAACGCTCCTATCTGTCCACTGTGTAAGGCCAAGAGTCGCTCCCGCAACCCCAAGAAACCCAAGAGGAAGCCTGACGAGTAGACACACAGAATCACGCTCTCCTACTACCGCCTCATATTGCTACATTTCACATCTGGAATTCAGTAAAACATCTTCATAACCTTCTCCATGCCATGGAACCTATGTTTAGTGTAACAGTGCTTGAGTGTTAAAATGTAATTGCTAACCTTAAGGTTTAATAGACCCTAACAGTTACATGCTAAAAATAAACATACTGTAACTGTACCCATGTTGTGATTGGTTCTGGCATTAGAAATGTAAAACAGACTGAATTTATGTGTTACTCTGTATTTAACATGTTTGCATTGCATGAAGACTTTTCATGGCTGAACTACTGTATAATGACTGTGTTGTAACTGTTTGATGATATGAAAGTGGGTTCGTTGTTGAAGTGTATAACCCAGGAAGTTGTTCTGTTTACTGAAGACATAGGGGGACGGTCAAGGACTGAGAAAACCATGATGCTTTTAAGTGTTATGTGAAACTTTAATACAAGAATACAAAAATGTGTATTTTGTACTGCAGTTGGAATTGTATTTTCTTCTAGACTTTAAGATGAATCTCAATACAGATGATTCAATTACACTCACTGTAGATCACAGGCTGAGTCACACGCAGGGCTCTGACCAGAAGTCGTGCACTACATGGGGAATAATTCAGATATGTCCACACAGTGATAGCGCCAGTACGAAGGTACCTTTAGCTCAGTTCTTGTACTGTCGTCAGGTTAACATTCTGGACCTTCAAGATAACCCTTCGTTGGCATTCTGTTGGCAGGTAACCCCAAGTTGGCCTGCAGTTGTTCCCAGATCCTGCTGGGAGCGTCAGAGGGCTTGGGGAGGATCCTCAGCAGCTCACCCACAACACATATTGGGAGAATATCATTTGCATACTCCTGGAGTCCCCTTTCCCTGCCTCCTCAAAAAACATTGTTTTTTTGAGGAGGCAGGGAAAGGGGTCCCTCCCCTCAGATCTTCTCCAATGGGTTTAGAGGAGGCAGCAAGACAATTGCAATTGAGATTCTCGCACTGCGTCCTACAACATGAGAACACTGAATAATTTACCTAAATATGAAACATTCTGTTCACATGACTTCGTTAGCAGTTCAGAGGGCCGTTTAAGTGTACAGGAACATAAAGGACAGAAAATGATTATAATAACATTGGACCTAAACAGAAAAGAACACAGACACTGTGAGCAGTAAAGTACTGTGTGTGTGTGTGTAGTACCCTGTTGCAGAGGTGTGTGTTTAGTACCCTGTTGCAGAGGTGTGTGTAGTACCCTGTTGCAGAGGTGTGTGTGTAGTACCCGGTTGCAGAGGTGTGTGTGTGTGTGTGTAGTACCCTGTTGCAGAGGTGTGTGTGTGTAGTACCCTGTTGCAGAGGTGTGTGTGTAGTCTATCCTCCAGTGTGTTAGTATCTAGCTGATTCGTCTTCCTCCTGATGAAGGTGTTCAGGGACAAGACTGCCTGCTGCTGCACACACACACACTGATGGGTCATGCAGCTGTGTACACACACACACACACACACACACACACACACAAAGAGAGCGAGAGAGTCAGTAAATGACAGCCAGTAGAGCCATGCAGCTCAAAAGATTGACAGTAATGTGAAGATAAATATTATTTTACCCATCATCTCCTCTGTGAATGTCTGGAGCTTCAGGGCAGAGATGAGCTGTAGAGGGACCGGCTGGGTCCGTCTGGGCAGCAGGGTTGGTACTGCTCCTCGCTCTTGCAAGGTCCACTCTCACGATCCTTGCTGCATCTCTTTCTCCTGCCTCTCTCTGTCCTTTAGGGTTGAGGGGCTTCCCTCTCTTGGTTGTTTACTGTATACTTGTATGATCATCTTTCCCCTCCCTCTGAGGGCTGCTCTCTCCCCCTCTCCTCCCCTTCTCTCCTGCGGTTTCTGGGTTCAGCTGATTGTTGATCTGTTTTATCATTCTCCAGCAGTAGATCTCCAGTGCCTCGTTCTCCTCCATACCTAGAGCCAGTAAAAATAAAAGCCCCCTTTCACGCTGCGGGAAATATCACTTCCAGTCTAACATGGCGTCGCATTTGTTTACGAGGTCGCTAATATAACTTATTTTTTTAAAACAGGTATTTTTTATTTCAAAAGACTCAAAAGACTAAACCTACCCTTATATGAGGAATAAAGTATTGGGATACAGTACTGAAAATAGTGTTTTGAAACAGCCCCAAACATTTGTACCATGTCAGACCTGCTGAAATGGCAAAAACTGTACACAGTATGACCATGACCATAAGAGAATAAAATGTAGCGGTTCTTTAAGTCTTATACACATAGACGGTCCACTACAAGAGCGCATTACGACCCACCTAGAGAACAAAACAATCCCAGAGAATCACTGCAGAGGAGAAATTATATTCGAAGCAAGACGATGGCCACACATTTTTCAAATCAGACACTTACACATACCAAAAACATTTTCCATAAACACACAAAAGAAAAACAAGGCAGGAAGAAAGGATAGATAAACAACAAAGTCAATGGCTGGTCTTCCAGAAGCGTGCCAGTCAGTCAATGGAACCTGTATTTGCGTGCGGGTTTGAGATTGACGTAAGTCTTCTTCACTTCCTCCGTCTCCTCTTTCTTCACCAGTTGGTACCGCTCCCCTTTTGTGGTCACCACCTGGTTGCCGTGGTAACGTACCAGTTTCTTGGGGGCATCTTTAGGCGCAACAGGCCTGTGTGTCTTCTTGTCCTCCTCACTGTCCACTAGCATGTACTTCTCCAGGATGCTCTCTTTCATCTTCTTCTCTGCCTGAGGGGAAACCATCTTCCCGTGGTTTACGTTGAGAGGTGTGGGGCTGAGCTGGATGTCTTCTTCGATGATGAGGCGGACGGCCTCCTCCATGTCACCTTTAGCAATGGACATGGCACTCCTGGCCTCTGATAGTGTGCACTTGGGGAACATCTCCAGAAGGAGCGGCTCCTGGGCCTCCCACTCAGAAAATGGCACCTTGGCGGTGGCCCCCTCAGTCTGTGTAGTAAGGCAGGGCATCTCTCTCACATGAGACCCAGTGGAGGTAGCGCTGACTGTCAGTGGGACCGGCATTCTAGCCTTAGGCACACTATTTTCGGAACTCCTGGCTGCTGCTAGTTTTGAAGCCAGGCGGAACATCATATCACAAACGTTAACACTGTCGATTTCAGCAAAGCCAGGAATGTAGGCCTCCAGCATTTCTACAAAGACCTCTATGTCAAAGTTCTCCTCCACGCTCTCCTGAGAGCCCAGATCCTCCAGGACTCCAGTGATGTAGGAGAGCAAGACATCATCCAGGGAACTCAGGTCTGCATCGGGAATGCATGTCTGAATGAATTCCTGCAGGGTATCGTGGATTGTCTTGTGAAGGTCCATAATGCGCTCAGAACCTGTTAACAAAAACAATACCAAATTCAGATTGATTAAAATGTGACGACGGAAATAAAAGGGACTAGGAATTATGCCCCCATTAACCGAACTGTATTACGAATGCATTACGAATTGATTATAGCTAGAAGTTAACAATATATATCGTACCGACCACCGCTGTGAAGCAGGCAATGGCTAACGTAACTTCAGGTTTCAAAGGTTGACCAAACTGAACTAATATCAAAGACAGTGGCCACTGTGATATATTATTTTCAGGATATTCTGATCGATTGACGGACAACAATCACGTAATCAGAAGAGATAACGAAAGTCGGATTGACGCTAACTATGCGTCAAGCTAGCTAGCCTAAACGAATACTAGTAACGTTATAGTAAAGTGCAACAAAAACTAAGACGTACAAATACAGATCTAACCTTATACGTGCAAGAAAGACAATGTTGGCCCAATTGTGTATCCACAAACTGATTAATTAGCCAGTTATGCTAGCAACTGAAATGTTTGCACACGCAAAACTACAACATAACAATTTTCTTCTAGCGAGTTTAGCGCTGTTAACAATGATTCCTTACCGCCACCTAGCGTACTGGAGTGGGATTAGATAATGAAGAGCGTCCAAAAAATATAAAAATAAAATACTTTAAGCTAAACCTTAATTTGCTCGCTTGTATTAGCTCATATTACAAAATGTTAGTAATTTAGCAGACGCTCTGCAATACGTGCACTGATTTTAAGATAGCTAGGTGAGACAACCTCTTCACAGACTCACATTCTCCTACAACCAACTCATATTGCTAAATTTCACATCTGGAATTCAGTAATACGTCTTAACCTTCTCCTGGCCATGGGACCTACATTTAGTATTATCTTCATTTATCCTAAGTGTTTTTTTTATTTTTATCAGTGCTTGAGTGTTAAAATATAATTGTTAACCTTACAGCGCATTCGGAAAGTATTAGGACCCAAGTTACAGCCTCATTCTAAAATTGATTAAATTGTTTTTTCCCCTCATCAATCTACACACAATATCCCATAATGCCAAAGCAAAAACAGTTTTAAAAAAAAATAAAAAATATATATATATTATAAACTGAAATATAACATTTACATTCAGACCCTTTACTCAGTACTTTGTTGAAGCACCTTTGGCAGCGTTTACAGCCTTGAGTCTTTTTCGGTATGACGCTACAAGCTTGGCACACCTGTATTTGGGGAGTTACTCCCATTCTTCTCTGCAGATCCTCTCAAGCTCTGTCAGGTTGGATGAGGAGCATCGCTGCACAGCTATTTTCAGGTCTCTCCAGAGATGTTAGATCGGGTTCAAGTCTGGGCTCTGGCTGGGCCACTCAAGGACATTCAGAGACTTGTCCCAAAGCCACTCCTGTATTGTCTTGGCTGTGTGCTTGGGTCATTGTCCTGTTGGAAGGTGAACCTTTTAAGTGTTTGGACCGCAACACAGATCTTTTTTAGGGGCTTCATAGCAAAGGGGGTGAATACATATGCACGCACCACTTTAAAATGTTCTCAATTTTTTTTAAACAAGTAATTTTTTAAATTTCACTTCACCAATTTGGACTATTTTGTATACGTCCATTACATGAAATCCAAAAAAAAAATCAATTTAAATTACAGGTTGTAATGCAACAAAATAGGAAAAACACCAAGGGGGATGAATACTTTTGCAAAGCACTGTATTATTAATATATATATATTTTTTATTTTAGTTTATTCAGTAAATATTTTCTTAACTCTATTTCTTGAACTGCATTGTTGGTTTACGGGCTTGTAAGTAAGCATTTCATGGTAAGGTTTACACATGTTGTATTCGGCGCATGTGACAAATACAATTTGATTTGATTTGTCCTACGTAAGCTGAGATTCAATTGCCACATGCTGAGTTGAGCAACACAAAGGAGGAAAAAGTCGGTTGTTGTATTTGATAAAAACATTTCTTAAAAGTATGAATTTCCGCACCCTGTGGAAGGACCGCAGTTGTACAGGACCAACAGAGGTACAGGTAAGCGTTTTCAGAACTTAAATATTTACAAGTCTCGACTGATGGTGACTCAATGTTGTTGCTAGCAAATCATGTGACCAGTTATCAAAACTCGCCTCCGCCTTGAGCGTTCTTCAGCTAATCTTGCAATTGGTTCTGGCATTAGAAATGTAATCATACTACATTAACTTGTTACTCTGTATTTAACATGTTTGCATCGCATGAACACTTTCCATGACAGTGTTTGCGATGATATGAATGTAGGTTCGTTGTTGGAGTGTATAACCCAGGAAGTTGTTCTAATGTTTACTGAAGACATAGGGGGACCGTCAAGGACTGAAACAACACTGGTAAAAGCAAATGTGGTTATGTGAATCTTTAATACAAGAATTCAAAAATAAATGTATTTTTTACTGCAGTTGGAATTCTATTTTCTTTTATAGTTTAAGATGCATCTCCTCACAATACAGATGATCAGTGGCACTCGCTGAAAGTCACAGGCTGCAATCCACTTCCACATAGGGCTGGCTCTTAGCAAAAGTAGCTCACTACATAGGGAAAAGGGTGCCATTTCTGATATGCTCACAGTCAAATGGCCAGCATGAGGGTACCTTTAGCTCAGTTGTTATACTGTCATCAGGTTAACCCCAGATTGACATTCTCTGGTCTGGGTACATCCAGATTCCTGTTCTGTCGCCAAGGAAACCCCAGGTTGCTGTGCGTGTCTCCCCCTGGCCTGCAGTTGTTCCCAGATCCTGCTGGGGGCGTCAGAGGGCTTGGGGAGGCCCCTTAGCAACTCTCCCAACAGACACACAGCGTCCTAAAACACATGAGAACACAGGTTACTTCACCCACTACACACATCTTTTTTTGTTGGTAGTTTAGACGTCAATTTTGGGACAGAAACTGAAAATAATAACATAGCAAAGCAGGGAATGTATTGACAAGACAGAAGTAGGAAGGAACACTGCATGTGAAGGGCCTGTACTCTATGTGCAGTCTTTCCTGTGTTGTACCCTGTTGCAGAGGTGTGTTGTACCCTGTTGCAGAGGTGTGTTGTGTGTTGTACCCTGTTGCAGGGGTGTGTTGTACCCTGTTGCAGAGGTGTGTGTGTGTTGTACCCTGTTGCAGAGGTGTGTTGTACCCTGTTGCAGGGGTGTGTTGTACCCTGTTGCAGAGGTGTGTGTCTTGTACCCTGTTGCAGATGTGTGTGTGTGCGTGTAGTACCCTGTTGCAGATGTGTGTGTGTGTGTAGTACCCTGTTGCAGATGTGTGTGTGTGTGTTGTACCCAGTTGCAGAAGTGTGTTGTGTTGTACCCTGTTGCAGAGGTGTGTTGTACCCTATTGAAGAGGTGTGTTGTGTTTTGTACCCTGTTGCAGAGGTGTGTGTGTGTTGTACCCTGTTGCAGAGGTGTGTCTTTTACCCTGTTGCAGAGGTGTGTGTGTGTTGTACCCTGTTGCAGATGTGTGTGTAGTACCCTGTTGCAGAGGTGTGTTGTGTAGTACCCTGTTGCAGAGGTGTGTTGTACCCTGTTTCAGAGGTGTGTTGTACCCTGTTGCAGATGTGTGTGTGTGTGTGTGTGTTGTACCCTGTTGCAGAAGTGTGTTGTTTCATACCCTGTTGCAGAGCTGTGTGTGTTGTACCCTGTTGCAGTGGTGTGTTGTACCCTGTTGCAGAGGTGTGTTGTACCCTGTTGCAGATGTGTGTGTGTTGTACCCTGTTGCAGAAGTGTGTTGTGTTGCACCCTGTTGCAGAGGTGTGTGTGTTGTACCCTGTTGCAGAGGTGTGCGTGTGTGTGTGTGTGTGTGTGTGTGTGTGTGTGTGTAGTACCCTGTTGCAGAGGTGTGTGTGTAGTCTATCCTCCAGTGTATTAGTGTCTAGTTGATTCGTCTTCCTCCTGATGAAGGTGTTCAGGGACAAGACTGCCTGCTGCTGCACACACACTTCACACACTGATGGGTCATGCAGCTCTGTGTCCACGGCCTGTTAACACACACACAGACACACAGAGAGTTATTATGTGTCAGTAATTGCTGCAGCCAGAGTTAGCCTCATCCCCATAGAGAGATACGGCTGAGAGATCCAATGAGACTAAGCCAGAGTAGACCCACCAGAACAGATACACAGTTACTATGCCCAGACAAAGTGTCTGTCTCACCCGTCTCATCTCCTCTGTGAAAGTCTTCATCTTCAGGGCAGAAATTAGCTGTAAAGGGACATGCTCAGGTTGAAGCTGGGCTGCAGGCTGGGGATCTCCTGTAAGGTCCTCACCCTCCCTCTGTCTCATCACCCTCTTTTCCTCCTGCCTCCCTCTCCTCTCACTCACTGCTGTAGTGTCTGTGTTCTGTTTTCTGTGTACTTGTATGATCATCCTCCTATAGGTCTCACTCTGCAACTCCTGCCCCCCCCTCCCTCTGAGGGCTGCTGTCTCCCCCTCTTCCCCCCTCCTCTCCTGGCACTCTCTCCTCCCCCTCTCTCCTGCAGTTTCTGGGTTCAGTTGATTGTTGACCTGTGTTATCATTCTCCTGCAATACATCTCCAGTGCCTCGTTCTCCTCCATACCTAGAGCCAAGAAAAGGCCCTTTTCACGCCGCCGGAAATGCCACTTCCAGTCTAGGGAACACAACTTCCGCCAACATGGCGCCGCATTTGTTTACGAGGTTGCTAACGTAACTTCGATTATTAAAGGATGAACAATCCGACCTAAAATAAAAAACTATGGCCACTATGTGATATTCATTTCAGAATTTTCTGATCAACTGACGGACAACTGAATCACGTAACGAAAGGAGTTGAGGAAAGTGGGATTGATGATAGCTAAACTAGCTAAGTTAGCTGTACTGCTACAGACCATCTAACGTCTAGCAAACACGAATATAGTAAAGTGCACACAACTACAACGTACAAATCTAACATTGTACCTGCATGAAATTAAATGTTGACGCAATTGTTTATCCCCAACATGTGTGATGAATTAGCTAGATATTATATTAAACATAATTTAGCTAACTAGCAACACACCCAAAACTACAACAGAGCAACCACTTTCTTCTTGCGAGCGCAATGCTGTGAACAATGATTATTTACTGCCACCCAACGTACTGGAGTGGGATAGATAAATAAATAAAATAATAAAAAGTTCAAATTTAGAAATACTTTGGGCTAACCTCAGTTGTTGTCTATCCGTGAGAAGTGCCTGCATACATTTTATTGTAGAAACGTATAATATAGGCAGGCATAACTAAACTACAAAAGGAGGCCTACTTTGAGAAATTGGCTACATTTTCAGTTCAGTTATAAGGACAAAGTAATCTAAATTATAAGAAAACAATGGTTACATAAAACAATTTCCCCTCCCTGTGTTTTTGAGAGACGGAAACAGACTTCACTTCTCAAAATGCCTGGAATGTGTAGATCTAGTGGCATGTTGGAAAGTAATGCAAGATGCACTCCATACTACACATGCAGAGGTCTTCTTGATCATGGTTCTGGGGGTAGGGCAGGGCTGTGTGAACAGCTGATAGTCTACAACAGCCTCTGACAGTCAAGACAGCTGCACACAGGCTGTTATATAAGATGGTTGCCAGTCACAGTGTAAACTAAAGACACAGTGATGATGACAGGCCTCTTACACGTAAACACAATACAGCACAAAGCATTTATCTTATAGGATTTGACTACTCACTTACACTCTTTAAAAATATCTGAGAATCCTAAAGGGTTAAAGTTACTTTCTGTGAGCATGGCAAGCTAAAATTAAAATAGACTGAAGTAAGCCTATCTGATTACAGATCACACATCTAGTGGTGTATTTCTACTACTGACCATCAGTTATAGAAGTGCTGCCATATCATCTAATCTTTACTCAGGACACAGTGAAACACCAGGGAGTACCAAGTACCCCCGCCCACCAACCAAACTCACAGCCTGAGTGGTAGTGTTACTAGTCTATCACCCATCTAATTATAACCCCCACAGTTCTCCAAGAATGGAAGTTTAGGTAGGTCCATCTGTAGGACTAAAATTAGCCCCCCAGCAGCACCCAACCAGCCAGACCCCCTCTCTGCTCTGCTGTGTTAGACAGCAACACACACACACACACACACACACACACACACACACACACACACACACACACACACACACACACACACACACACACACACACACACACACACACACACACACACACACACACACACACACACACACACACACACACACTGCCTCAGCTCTAAGACCCCAGTCCCTGTGTGGATACAGCAACCCACACACACACCGCCTCAGCTCTCAGACCCCAGTCCCTGTGTGGATACAGCATCACATTCCTCTTGGAGTCTTCTTCTCTTCTCCACGTGACCGACGGACCATGGAGTTATTAAAGAGGGGAAGGTGTTTACTACCAACGTCCTGATTAACATTGTTGGCAGAGAGATCACTGTTTGGTGACCCTGTAGGTGAGGTAAGTAGAAAGCATTGTTAACCAACATTTCCTGTGTGGCTCTGGGTCTTTTGATCATGGTAGCTATTGCAGGAGTTGGGGTGGAAGTTTGTAACAAAACAAATATGTTGCCTTTTGATAATCTTTTCCATGACCGTTTTATTTTATGCAAATAGAAAAAAAGATTCAGAAATATTTCATCTCCACATTTAGCCCTCTCTGCAAACTTGTGGTGAGGATGTGTATTTCACTGATTACCCCTTGCATAGTAATGTCTATTTCAAGAAGTGTTCATCCTTTTACAGATGTCTGAGAGTAAATTAACTGAATTTTAAAAAGGTTCATATATAATACTGTGCATTGGGCTCTATGTTGTGTGTGGGAGAGAGAAGCATGTAACACAAACATTCCCAGCACTTAAGTGGCCTATTTATTCCTGTCTCTTTTTATTCCTGTCTGTTATCTATTCCTTGTCTCTTTCTATTCCCTGTCTCTATTTATTCCCTGTCTCTTATCTATTCCTGTCTATTATCTATTCCCTGTCTCTATCTATTCCTGTCCTGAAGCACAGATGAGCCCTGGCTGGTACAAACCCAGTGAGTTTAGCTATGCCTGTGTGTCTGTATTCACCCTGTCTCTGCCTGATACTGGTGACAACACCAATTTTCCCTCTGAGGACCTATAAAGTTTATTAATTAATTTAATTATATCTCCCTCCCCTCTCTTTCTCTCTCTTGTAACTGTTACATCTTTAGTAACAGTATGATCCTAGACAGTATCAACACACCCACCAACCCTCTCAAGATGAGTCTAATGGACATCTCCAAGATCTTCTCTCTGCTTCAGCCCAAGGAAGAGGATGAGGAGGACAATGAGCATGGCCAGGTACAACCAATGAGCTTTCAGTGCTTTCAGGTACAACCAATGAGCTTTCAGTGCTTTGTAACTTAGCAACCTATCACTGGGACAGCATCAGTAGACTTGCACAGCATCAGACTCACTGGGAAGATTGTGAGGGAGTCTACATGGGCGTGACCTAACAGGATCGTAATCATTAAAACTTTAATTTTTTTAACTTAACCTTTATTTAACTAGGCAAGTCAGTAATGAACAAATTCTTATTTACAATGACAGCCTACCTACAGGTCAGCCCCTGTAGCAAATTGGGGTTAAGTGCCTTGCTCAAGGACACATCGACAGGTTTTTTTCACCTTTTCACCTCGGTTATTCAAACCGAAAGTGAGAACTTTCGGTTACTGGCCCAACGCTTGAACCGCTAGGCTACCTTCCGCCCATAAGGACACACTGCAGCAAAAAGTTAACAAATTATGCCCAACCGAAAAGGTAAACAAGCTTATCTTATAGAACAAGTTCATATAGTATCTCCCTGCTTCTGTTTTCTTTGTGTAGGGAATACCACCCAGCAGTGCAGCCCAATAACACTGTGTCTATGGTAAGTGGAGGTATAATACTCCTCTGTTCCCCAGGCTCTGAACCAGGCAGTGAGCAGTGATGAAGTGGTGGTGTTAGCTGAGCTGTTGTCCCAGGAGAGCTACAGAAGGTGTATCAACAGCAGAAGCGGCTGGGGGATTCCTGTTACCCCCCTACGGACCGCCGCAGCACACGGCCACTTGGGGTGTCTGGAACTGTTGCTGGAGCACGGAGCGGAGGTGAAATATGGTGATAGAATACTTTGGGCTAGCTTCTCGAACCCAGACGCTTACTCCTGACATGGACTAAAAACTCTATGCTACTGTATAAGCACGTGACAACTGCTGATGTAAACAGGGCTTAATAAATAAATGTGATTTAGCATATTGATTCATTATTGTTTGGTGATTGATTGGTTTTGCAGGTGGACAGTCTAGATGTGAAGGCCCAGACCCCTCTGTTTACAGCAGTCAGTGGTAAACACCTGGACTGTGTTGTGGTGTTACTAAAGGCTGGAGCCAACCCCAACGGCAGCCCGTACAACAACTGTTCCCCGGTGCTGACCGCCACCCGGGAGGGAGATGTGAAGGTCCTCAGGGAGCTGCTTCAGTTTGGAGCAGAGGTCGACATCTGGCCCAAAGTCCCTGAGTGGGCCTCCAACGCCACGGCCTGCAGGGGACCCCTGTACATATCTGCTGTGTATGGACACCTGGACTGTTTTAAGCTGCTGCTGCTCCATGGGGCTGATCCTAACTATAACTGTAAGTCAGAGAAGATGCTGGCCAGGATCAAGCAGCCCAAGACGGTGCTGGAGATGTGTCTGAGGTATGGCTGTGGAGTGGAATACATACAGCTGCTCATAGACTTTGGGGCAGACGTGTTTCTGCCCACGCTGATTATTGACAAGACCACCAAGCAGAATGAAGCCGTGGTGCTGCTGCTCAAAGAGAGAGGTGAGAACATCACACACACTTTTTATACTTCTGTTTCACATTTTGTTATACATTTGTTACATATTTGACTGTCACATATTCAGTCGGTTCAGTATCTCTAGTTGATTGATGATTGTTAATGATGAGAAGATTGGAGCATTTCTGGAATTTCACTGAATTAACAAGATCCTCTCCTGTGTTTTACTTTCAGTTTGTCCCAATACTCTGATGTCACTGACACGGATTGCGATTCGGAGCTACCTCCCCATAGTGGATAAAATGGCGTCCATAGACCGCTTGGACATTCCCCAAATACTGAGAAACTACCTGAAACATCTCACCTGACCTCTAACCCCTGACCTCTGAATGGATATGCTATATGGCTGTGTCTCAATAGTCTAAAGTGGATTCCTCTGCTTCATCTCCACTGTTCTGACAACACACGTTAGGGGAAAGCAATATGGAGAAGGATTTCTGCAAAACTTAAAACAAAAGTGCAACAATTTCATACCGTCCTCTACTGTCTCTACTGAGTGCATCATGGGCTGCAACTTCCAGTTTTTATTGTAAGTGTGAATAATAATTATGCCAAATTTGCCATGCCTAGCTGTAGAGGTTTTATTAGAATAAACATATTTATTTAACTTTATCTCTGATATTGAATGCTGCAAATGTTCGGTAAATGTAATCAATGGATATTAACTTGCCTAGTTAAATAAAAAAAAATATTGTTTTAAAGCTGCTAAAACTATGGTGAAGACACTGCCCTCACCTGGACAGTTATATGAGTGCAACCCACAAAGCTTCAGGAGAAACCTTTTGTATGTGTAAAACCATGTGTGACCACTGGGTGTCCCACTACCACTGTAAATGTATTCTCCCCGTCTATGAAATCACTGCTCACAGTTGGCAAGTCCTCTTTAGTCATCTTGCTCGCATTATGAGTGACCTTGCTGATAGACACGGTGTTGTGGAGCGCAGAGACCCAGGTTCAAACCCAGTCAGTCACTGGAGCAGCAAACAAACAGGGAGAAGACAATGCCTTATTTGAACAGAAGGAATCGTACACAGACAGGATATGACATCACATCACATTACAGGATGAGGATATCCTGTTGAACATCCCCATTGACCTTAGGACACAGTTCAGTATTTAGAGGTTTTAATTTCAACAGAGTTACAGTTATATCTGATGTGGTTCAGTTTTTACAGAGAAATAAAACATAATTCCCAGTGCTCTTTGATTACATCAAAAACGTATAGACTTCTCGATGCTCCCCATTCACAGTTTCAGGAGTTGAATAGGCATTACTTCGTTTCAGGGTTGTTTTTTCCACTTCTACAACCAATCAAAACAAACCTAATCTAAGGCTAGAGAGAAAAGATATGCTCTTGCTATTTGTACTTTACATAGTGATGACATTTCAGACTGACAGATTAACTAGAAGTCATACCAGAATCCAAACCCCCCCCCCATTCTAGATGTACAATGACTAGCCTAGTAGCTCTAACTTAACTTGTTACTTGTCTTGTAATCTGTTTATTTTATGTTTTCAGTATCCACACATTAGTGCCCCGGCTGTTCTGAAACCACAAACTGCTGTATAACCAACTAGAGAAAAGTAACAAGGATTTGTAATCATGACTCCGTGTACGTCCCAAATGACACCCTTTTTTATTTAACTAGGCAAGTCAGTTAAGAACAAACTCTTATTTACAATGACGGCCTACCCCGGGCCTCCCCTAACCCGGACGCCGCCCTATTGGACCCGATCACAGCCTGTTGTGATACAGCCCAGGATCAAACCAGGGTCTGTAGTGACACCTCTAGCACTGAGTTGCAGTGCCTTAGACCGCTGCACCACTCGGGAGCCTCAGGAGTCCCTATTCCCTATATAGTGCACTACTTTTGATCATGGTCCATAGGGAATACATAGGGAATTTGGCACAAATACAGTATATCATATGTATAATAGCTGCTACAGATTTCTCCTTCCTTTCAGCCCTAAATATAGACTCACTTGGCCAACAACAGAATGTATCCAGGATTATGGTTACATATCCTGTAGCTCCTTCTACCAGGGTTCTTATTGGTTCAGCATAAATACATGCTAACACCATGAACAGTAGATTGGTTTGCTGTTGCCATAGAAAAATTTGCCGTTTTACCTTGAATCTGTTCTGCAGGAGTGGTAGGATATTGTATCAATATTCAGTGCATGGCAGACAACTAACTGATCAAATTAACATGTTATCTTAATGTGTTGAACCATCGATCAATTAATTATTGATTGATTGATTGATAGCAAACCACAATCAAGTTTTATAATAATATTACAATGGCATGTCAGTGGATTCATATTTTCTACTGTTGTCTGCCATGAATAAATATAATCCCTTGAGAGAGGGAAACAGTATATTATGACCTAGAGAAAACATAATATCCTTACTTGGAATGAAACAGTGGACGGTTGTAAAATAATGGCAAGCATGTTGGATGGGCCCCTATTTTATTAATACACTTAGGAGATCAATAGAAAAATTGATAAAAATCGATAATTTGATCTACATTTAATTTCAAACAGATCCACATCTCCAATGCAATGGTGAGGTACTACAATAACAACGCTTGGGGTTTTGTTGTGGGGTAAATGCATCAGTCAAGCACAACAACCTCTGCTCACATGGAAACAGCCTGACTTCCTATCCTCGAATACACACTGCATACGTCTCTGTTTCACTGTTGTTTCCATGTGACTGGAGGTTATTGTGCTTGACTGGTGTATTTAGTGATATTTAGAACGATATTCAGAGTGATATTCAGAGTGATATTCAATTTTGCTCCCAGGCTACTGCCCTTCAAGTTTCTGTCCGGCTGGTTTCTCTAACATTGGGAATCCGCCCACTCGCAGGCACAGAGTTGCATCCCCAATGCCACCCTATTCCCTATTTAGTAAACTACTTTTGACCGACCAGAGCCCTATAGGGAATTGGTTACCATTTGGGACAGCCCAGAGAGACGAGAAGTCATACACTGGAGGGGGAAAGAGAATACATGCTTGATTCATCGCTGCTGCATGAGACATGGAATAGATCCAGTAATCACTAGTGGGACGCTGGAAGGCACTGTTAGGGCATCTCTGTTAGATAGAATCTCTGTTAGGGCATCTCTGTTAGATAGCATCTCTGTTAGGGCATTACTGTTAGGGCATCACTGTTAGGGCACAGTTAGTGTGCATCCCAAATGGCCCTCTATTCCCTACTTTTGACCAGAGCCCTATGGGGACTGGTCAAAAGTAGTGCACTGTATACGGTATAGGGTGCCATTTGGGATGCATACATAGATAGCATCTTTGTTAGGGTAAAGTTAGATCTAAGGATGCGTCCCTGTCCCTGTTTCTGCTTCTACAGTGGAACTGGGCTCGGGGCTATATGAAGATATCTTACCGTAAATATGGAACATTAGGGCTCTGGTGGGGCTGGACTGAGGGAGGGGGCTGGGATATTCTCTGCTGGACCTGAGTTTATAGACTAGCTATGTTGCCAGATCTGTTCCACTTCAGCTAACTCCTCTGTGTTATAATAGCAGATGAATCAGAAACCAATCTGGCAACCTGGCTAGTAAAGTAGTAAAATCTACTGCAGGGGGTGACCAACCTTCCTCCTGGAGAATTATAGACTCCTGCAGGCTTTTGTTCCAGCCCTGATCTAACACACCTGATTTAAGATAATCAAGGTCTTGGGGACCAGCTGATTTGTAGAGTCTGGTGTGTTAAGAGTAGGGTTGGAATAAAATCCAACGGGAGGGTAGCTCTCCAGGAGGAGGGTAGCTCTCCAGGAGGAGGGTAGTTCTCCAGGAGGAGGGTAGCTCTCTAGGAGGAGGGTAGCTCTCCAGGAGGAGTGTTGGCCATCCCTGATCTAAAGCAATCATTCTAGGAACACTTTCTAGAGATACCAGAAATCAAATCATCCTTTTATTAACTTTTTTTAACTGAAATAAAAACATAAATTACACACCATTCAAATAAAATCTATAATATTTTTTCTTCAATAATTAATTCATATAGGGCCTGTGAGAAGGCAAACAAATTACATAAAACTGTATAATAATTGTTTTATATCACACTATCGTGAGTATTAGAGATACAATGATATATAAAATTGCACAACTTTCAGACTGTATTTGACATCCATCAACTGGTATCATCTGATATAATGTGTTTCTGTATTTGTGTCTAAGTATGAACATTGCTTTCTTTTGGAAAATAATTAATATGACAGAGTTGATCATTAACATGACAGATTTGATAATTAATATGACAGATTTGATCATTAATATTATAATTTTATCATTAATATTATAATTTGATGCACATAAATTTAAACTTTGAAACAGCAAAACAAAGACCGATAAACAGAGACATCTAGTGGTTATTTCTCTCTAGTTTACAACATTCTCCCCCTGAAAAAGTGAGTGCATACATTTTCATACTGGTCCCCCATAGGAATCAAACCCACAACCCTGGCATCGCAAGTGTCATGCTCTACCAACTGAGCCACATCAGAACTTGAACTGAAAGCTGACAGCAGTTGATACCAGCGGAGGCTGCTGAGGGGAGGACGGCTCATAACAATGGCTGGAATGGAGTCAATGGAATGGTATCAACCACATGGAAACCACGTCTTTGATGTGTTTGACACCATTCCATTCACTCCATTCCAGCCATTATTATGAGCCGTCCTCCCCTCAGCAGCCTCCGCTGGTTGATACCATGCCCGTTAGTGCGGTATTCTTACTTTGTCTAAAACAAGGGCACACACAAAACTGTATGGTTGGCTGTGCTTTTCTAAACATACAGAGATTTAACAAAGCTATAAAAAACGTATTTGCTTCATTGTGAATGTTAATTATTCGACAGCCGAACCAGATGAAATAAAAAATATATAATCTGTCATATCATTTTCTGATTTTGTCATTTCTGTCAAGGAATCAGATGACAGGTGTTAGTCCAATCAGACAGACAGGTGAGACAGACAGACATTCTACCTGCCAACAGCTCACTACTCAGACAGACAGCTGAGACAGACAGGCATTCTACCTGCCTACAGCTCACTACTCAGACATACAGCTGAGACAGACAGGCATTCTACCTGCCTACAGCTCACTACTCAGACAGACAGGTGAGACAGACAGGCATTCTAGCTGCCTACAGCTCACTACTCAGACAGACAGCTGAGACAGACAGGCATTCTACCTGCCTACAGCTCACTACTCAGACATACAGCTGAGACAGACAGGCATTCTACCTGCCTACAGCTCACTACTCAGACAGACAGCTGAGACAGACAGGCATTCTACCTGCCTACAGCTCACTACTCAGACAGACAGGTGAGACAGACAGGCATTCTAGCTGCCTACAGCTCACTACTCAGACAGACAGGTGAGACAGACAGGCTTTCTATCTGCCTACAGCTCACTACTCAGACAGACAGGTGAGACAGACAGGCATTCTAGCTGCCTACAGCTCACTACTCAGACAGACAGGTGAGACAGACAGGCATTCTATCTGCCTACAGCTCACTACTCAGTGCTGCTTCTGTTTTAACTGGTTCAACTGCTTTAAATGATTCACCAGCACAGGAAACCCTTTGTGACCCAACACCCAGCCTCTGTGGTTGGACGCAATGATATTACGTCAACAGTGTTTGATGCTTAGTACAATATGTACATGTTGTATTGATGTTACGGCTATTGATTACTTCCCTGACCTGCCGTAATATCATGGATAATGGCAGACATCCAACAAGATGAACCACATTAAACAAAAACAAAGTCAGAGAGGAGAGAGGGAACAGAAAGAGAGGGATAGAACAGAGATAGAGGGTAAAGAGAGAGAGAGAGAGAGTGGGAGGGAGAGAGAGAGAGTGTGGGATGGAGAGAGAGAGAGAGAGTGTGGGAGGGAGAGAGAGAGAGAGAGAGAGAGAGAGAGAGATATGGTCTGACCAGTCTTTGATGCGACAGGTGACCAAAGTGGCACTATATAGGGGATAAGATTTCATAAGATTTTCATTTCAGCCTCAGCCTCATTGTTACAGTTCACCTCAGGTCACACTCACAACAACATAATCCTCACAGACACACACATCAACACAACAGAACACCTGTCATCTACACAATCATGCTGTACAGTAGGTAGGTAGACTCACTAGTTCTGGTAAAGGAACATTAAATATGCTTACTTCAAATATGGGAAAAAGGCGGAGCCTGAAAATAACAAAATAAAAGCTATCTCCGTGAATCCAGGACATTCAGATGGCGATGGTAGGGTTGAGGAGTGTAATAGAGTCCTGTACAGTACACAACAGTAGTGTCTACTGGAGAAGAGAAACATTGGAACTTAGAACTAAGAACACTGGAATTAGAAGTTCTCCAGTCTTCTGGGTGACAACTCACAATTAAATGTTTTCACAGGACGACGATGTAATCCTCCAAACATTCTTGTTTGAGTGTTTCTCCGAAAAAAATTGATGGTCCTTGGAAAGAGTCTGTTTCTCTATTTCTTAAACAGTGTTAATCTAGTAAAACTGTTGTGCCAGAAAGGAGCCTGGCCTCGTTTGGATCGACTGAATTCAAAAACCTCTGCATGTGCCAAGTCCTCAGCTTGGTCATACTGTCCCGGAGGTAGGGGGTCCTCGGGGGGGGGGCACGCACCTGTTCACACCTGGAAGGCAGGTGCAGAGTAGGGGGCAGGATGGGAAAGCAGAGTAGGGGGCAGGATGGGGGAACATAGTAGGGGGCAGGAAGGAGGGAACATAGTAGGGGGCAGGAAGGAGGGAACATAGTAGGGGGCAGGATGGGAAAGCAGAGTAGGGGGCAGGATGGGGGAACATAGTAGGGGGCAGGAAGGAGGGAACATAGTAGGGGGCAGGAAGGAGGGAACATAGTAGGGGGCAGGAAGGAGGGAACATAGTAGGGGGCAGGATGGGGGAACATAGTAGGGGGCAGGAAGGAGGGAACATAGTAGGGGGCAGGAAGGAGGGAACATAGTAGGGGGCAGGAAGGAGGGAACATAGTAGGGGGCAGGAAGGAGGGAACATAGTAGGGGGCAGGAAGGAGGGAACATAGTAGGGGGCAGGAAGGAGGGAACATAGTAGGGGGCAGGAAGGAGGGAACATAGTAGGGGGCAGGAAGGAGGGAACATAGTAGGGGGCAGGAAGGAGGGAACATAGTAGGGGGCAGGAAGGAGGGAACATAGTAGGGGGCAGGATGGAGGGAACATAGTAGGGGGCAGGAAGGAGGGAACATAGTAGGGGGCAGAGGAAGAGAGCAGAAGCCAAGGGGTGGAGAGGTGGATAGCCAGAGAAACATGGTCAGTATTGGATTAGAAATAGAACATTGTACATCTAGTCAGGCTTTTACAACAAACAGACAACTAGAACTAAGTACTACGTGAATGTGTTGCTATTATAGCATATAATATTAGACAGATATGATATATGATCATATGATGATGTTGGAGGATGGAGAAGATACAACGCTCTAGTAAGTCTACGGAAAGTAAGATCGATCAAAATAGATTTCTAAGAACAGAAAGCTGTTGGACTACAATCTACCAATATTTGATTTTGGAACATTTGAAAGTTGCCATGGCATCTTGAAAAAAACGGTGTCCTTCTTTGTGTTTTTAACTGATTATAGACACTGTTTCTCTATGGAGATCTTGGAGAGTCTTGAGAGATCAACATGCTCCAATGCTATTGGTCATTATAGTAGTTCTGATTTCTTATCAGTTGCCATGGCATCTTGTTGCATTATCTCTACAGTAAACAAAACTCTAATGATATACCTTTCTCATTTTGTCCATAAAACAAGGCCCTCTTTCTCAAGATGATATCTAACAATGAATCTGAAAATTCAAGAGCAGTACTTCACCTTGTGCCAACCATGTAACAAACACACAGTTACTATTACACCACGATGTAACACACACACAGAACGGTACAGTACTGTGACACACCAAACCAAACACAGAACAACACAGTTCTGACACACATCTAGGGCTCTGTTCTTAGCGCTGGTGGTAGCGCTATAGGTCCGGGGTGTGTCCGAAATATTTGTACTATTTTCACAGCCGGAATTATGAGTGCATTAGCTGGCGGTGGTGCGAAAGGGCTAGGCTTTGATGAATAAAAGGGCTGGGTTTTTATTAATAAAAGGGCGGGGTTTATATCAATAAAATGGCAGGGTTTAGATGAATAAAAGGGCTGGGCTTTGATTAATAAAAGAGCTGGGCTTTGATTGGGCTTTGATGAATAAACAACATGTAGGTGTGACTAGGCCTGGCCACTCACTGGCTTAGTCTAATACTGCATGCGTTTGTCTCAAGTTTTGTAGGATATTGACGACCTTTGCGTTTTCATCAACTCAAATTCAGCTGGGGACAGAATATTTTCCTATATATTGATACAACAGTTGATAGTATATTGATACTACAGTTGAAAGTCCAGCAAGCGCCTGGACGTCTCCTAAAGTTGATTCAGCTGCGGGTTTGGGACACCACCAGTGCAGAGCTTGCTCCGGAATGGCAGCAGGCAGGTAGAATGGTACCAACACATCCTCCGAGAGCAACTTCTCACAACCATCCAAGAACAGTTTGAGAACTTGTGGTCCCAACCATCCATTGAGAACTTGTGGTTGATCCTCAAGAGGCGGGTGGACAAACAAAAACCCATAACTTCTGACAAACTTCAAGCATTGATTATGCAAAAATGGCCTGCCATCAGTTAGGATGTGGCCCAGAAGTTAATTGACAGCATGCCAGGGCGGATTGCAGAGGTCTTGAAAAAGAAGGGTCAACACTGCAAATATTGACTCTTTGCATAAACTGAATGTCATTGTCAATAAAAGCCTTTGACACTTATGGAATACTTGTAATTATACTTCAGTGTACCATAGTAACTACTATCTAAGAACACTGAAGCAGCAAACTTTGTGGAGACCAATACTTGTGTCATTCTCAAAACTTTTGACCACGACTTTATACAAAATACTAGGATACTGTCGATTGTATCGTTGCCTATGTACGAGGCACATTCTCAAAACAATCTGCCATTGATATGGCATTATAGGAAGATTGAATAGTTTGGAGGAGCTTGTCTTTGGTAATCAGACCAGGGGAGCTCTTTGAGAATGGAATGGATAGACCACTGAACAAGTTAAATGAAGTATGCAGTTATGTGAATTGTTTATAACGAAATAGCATGAGGGCAAAAATCGGCAAAATATTTCAAAGCACTCTCAGTAGACTATTTACAACCCCTTTATCTACAGACTACTTGGCTAATGGCCAGGATAAACAGCTGCACCAATGCACTGCTTCTAAACCAGCCTTAATTAAGGGGAGTGGAGGAAATGCTTGGTTTTTAATCAAATCAATTGGCACAAATGGCACATCTCTCTCCATATGCAATTTCATTCCAAAAGAGCCCCTAGACTGAGGAATCTTAACATTAGAAACAACATTCACAGAGAGACCACACACATCTGTTATGATGTGCCTAACGGTACAAAACACACATCACCTCAACAATGGCAAACAACGCACATCCAACTGGCGTTCTATACACCTTCTGCATTTTCGCTTCATGAAAAATATGATTTAATATTCACCATGTATAAATCCCTCTGTCTTTTCATAGGTGTTTTGTAGTCGTTTAATTCACAAATCAATTTGTAAACAGAAAGCGAAGATCAGGTCACACATGGTGAGAGGCATAGGAAAAGGTGTGTGTGTGAGAGAGGTGTAGGTAGAAGAGTGATGTGCGGTTTGTATGTACGGAGTGTGTGTACGGAGTGTGTGTGTGTGTGTGTGTGTGTGTTTGTGTGTGAGATGAAGGTAAACGTGTGTGTAAGGCTTGGTAAGTAAACAGCCATGAGAAGACAGAGTGTCAGAGAGAAGAGAGAGAATGAAGGAGAGAAAGGTAAATCACCTGGTGTCTTCGTGACGTCTCACCTTTCTGTTTAGCTACCTTCCTCACAGTCAGGGCTGCCTGACGCTTCTGGTACTCTGAGATCTCAAACCCTGAAACACACAAGCTCTAGGTTAACCTTGAAATAATGCAGAGTGTAACCCATGACTGTAAGCGCATCGAGAGAGAGAGATATGAAAAAATAGAATAGAACCTCTTTGTTCAACGTAAAATGAATATTTGACATAATCTCAAGTAGGTGAATAATGTGTGACTGAGAACCATCAATAACGTGTGAGTTAGTAAAAGTGGTGTGTGTGTGAGAGAGTGTGTGTGTGAGTGAGTGTCTGTAAGTGTGTAAGAATGAGTGTGTGTGTGTCTAACCGATCTTCTCATCCTCCTGCACCATCTTCCTCTCCTCCTGGAAAGCCCGGAGCCATCGTATCTTCTCCTCTAGTTTCTTGGACAGGAAGATGTGGAGCTCCTCGCTGTCTTTGTTGTGCAATTTGAATGCGTTCTTCACGCTCACGTTGAAGTCTTCGTCGCGACCGTCGATGGCGTCCCGCACATCACAGCGGTCCATGTCGATACGGCCCTTATAGTACAGGATGTCCCTACGAATCAGGTCCTAGAGGTGAGAGAGAGAGAAGAGGTGTAAGGGCGTGTGTGTGTGCGGATTAAGCCTGCAGGCGTTTCCCCATATTATCCTGTTATGCAACCCTCTCCATCTGCCACGCAAACACACAACTCTTCAAACTCTCAAAAACAAAGTCTCTCTCTCTCTCTCTCTTCTCTCTCTCTCTTCTCTCTCTCCTCTTCTCTCTCTCTCTCCTCTCTCGCTCTCTCTCTCTGTCTCGCTCTCTCTCTCTCTCCTCTCTCTCTCTCTCGCTCTCTCTCACCACTCTTTCTCTCTCCGTTCTCTGTCCTCAACAACAAATCTGTCTCCTCTCTTCTCAACAACAACTTTCTGTTGCAAACCTCAAGCTAAACCATTAAGTAACAGAGATATGCATAGCTGTGAATTATAGACTTCTTATGCCAGTGGGCATTCAACACAATGAGACAGAGATGGGAACAATACCTCACTTATTATAGAATTTAAAGACTCCAGATATCATCCTAAAATAGCTTCAACATTAGATACAGATCCAGCCTGTTTAGGACAGAGAGCGAGGTAGTATGGGCTGTGTACTGGGCTATGGGACTGGGCTGTGTACTAGGCTGTGGGATTTGGCTCTGTACCTGGCTGTGGGACTGGGCTCTGTACAGGGCTCTGTACTGGGCTCTGTACTGGGCTGTGGGACTGGGCTCTGTATTGGGCTATGTACTGGCTCTGTACTGGGCTCTGTACTGGGCTCTGTACTGGGCTCTGTACTTGGCTGTGGGACTGGGCTGTGGGACTGGGTTCTATACAGGGCTCTGTACTGGGCTCTGTACTTGGCTCTGTACTGGGCTGTGTACTGGGCTGTGTGCTGGGCTGTACAGTCCCACAGTGTGATTCAGTAAATTAGACTGTTGAGATGAGATGTGGGTGTTCTCTCTGTGCTGATAAGGAGGAGAGGATGCGAGGAGGAAGGAAGGAAGGAAGGAAGGAAGGAAGAGAGAAAGAGTGAGGAACACGCAACACGCCAGAAACACACCCTGAGGCTTGTTATGTTGCAAATGGTGAATAAGAAACTCAAGAACAAAGATGAGGGATTCATAATTAAGCATGTCCCGCAGACATCCCCGAACACTGTGTGTGTGTGAGTGTGGTGTGTGTGTGTGTGTGTGTGTGTGTGGGTAGGACGCAAAGCCATGTTAGGATACAGGCCATCATTCCATGCACTGTAGATCCTACCCAGTGATAGCAGGGAGATGTGTGTTTAGATCAGTGATTCTAATGAGAGTTTCTTCTCTTGGTTTGGAGCAGGACAGAGAGGGGAGGTTTCATACCATCTACATTTACCAGAACTGGTTTGGAGCAGGACGGAGAGGGGAGGTTTCATACCTTGAACATATACCAGAACTGGTTTGGAGCAGGATAGAGAGGGGAGGTTTCATACCTTCTACATATACCAGAACTGGTTTGGAGCAGGATAGAGAGGGGAGGTTTCATACCTTCTACATATACCAGAACTGGTTTGGAGCAGGACGGAGAGGGGATGTTTCATACCTTCTACATATACCAGAACTGGTTTGGAGCAGGATAGAGAGGGGAGGTTTCATACCTTCTACATATACCAGAACTGGTTTGGAGCAGGACAGAGAGGGGAGGTTTCATACCTTCTACATATACCAGAACTGGTTTGGAGCAGGACAGAGAGGGGAGGTTTCATACCTTCTACATATACCAGAACTGGTTTGGAGTAGGATAGAGGGGAGTTTTCATACCATCTACCATCTACATTTAGAACATACCATCTACATTTAGAACTGGTTTGGAGCAGGACGGAGAGGGGATGTTTCATACCTTCTACATATACCAGAACTGGTTTGGAGTAGGATAGAGGGGAGTTTTCATACCATCTACCATCTACATTTAGAACAAACCATCTACATTTAGAACTGGTTTGGAGCAGGACGGAGAGGGGATGTTTCATACCTTCTACATATACCAGAACTGGTTTGGAGCAGGACAGAGAGGGGAGGTTTCATACCTTCTACATATACCAGAACTGGTTTGGAGTAGGATAGAGGGGAGTTTTCATACCATCTACATTTACCAGAACTGCTTTGGAGCAGGAAGGAGAGGGGGGGTTTCATACCTTATACATATACCAGAACTGTTTGGAGCAGGACAGAGAGGGGAGGTTTCATACCTTCTTACAGAGGACCAGCTGGTGATCAAAGAGGAAGAAGACTCGTTGCTGACTGCGTCCATAGGGCTGGTAGATCCAAGACATTTCTCCTGTATAGATCAACTCTGAGCTCCGGTCCAGGATGTCATCACCCTGGGACAATAAAAATACATGGGCTTTATTTATCACTATCAAGGACCTAAAGACGCTTGTCTTAAACACACACACACACACACACACACACACACACACACACACACACACACACACACACACACACACACACACACACACACACTCCGTTGAGGACCGGTTCGTTCGGAGTGGAGTACAGTACGTACACTACCGTTCAAAAGTTTGGGGTCACTTAGAAATGTCCTTGTTTTTGTGTTAGCTAATCCAAGTTTATCATTTTAAAAGGCTAATTGATCATTAGAAAACCCTTTTTTCTTTGCAACTCTGCCTAGAAGGCCAGCATCCCGGAGTTGCCTCTTCACTGTTGAAATTGAGACTGGTGTTTTGCAGGTACTATTTAATGAAGCTGCCAGTTGAGGACTTGTGAGGCGTCTGTTTCTCAAACTAGGCACTCTAATGTACTTGTCCTCTTGCTTAGTTGTGCACCGGGGCCTCCCACTCCTCCTTCTATTCTGGTTAGAGACAGTTTGCGCTGTTCTGTGAAGGGAGTAGTACACAGAGTTGTACGAGATCTTCAGTTTCTTGGCAATTTCTCGCATGGAATAGCCTTCATTTCTCAGAACAAGAATAGACTGATGAGTTCTTTGTTTCTGGCCATTTTGAGCCTGTAATCAAAACCACAAATGCTGATGCTCCAGATACTCAACTAGTCTAAAGAAGGCCCATTTTATTGCTTCCTTAATCAGCACAACCGTTTTCAGCTGTGCTAACAAAATTGCAAAGGGGTTTTCTAATGATCAATTAGCCTTTTAAAATGATCAACTAGCTAGCACAACGCGCCATTGGAACACAGGAGTGATGGTTGCTACCAAATACTAATTGAGTGTATGTAAACTTCTGACCCACTGGGAATGTGATGAAAGACATAAAAGCTGAAAGAAATAATTCTGTCTACTATTATTCTAACATTTCACATTCTTAAAATAAAGTGGTGATCCTAACTGACCTAAGACTGGGTATTTTTACTAGGAAAAACAGGAATTGTGAAAAACTGAGTTTAAATGTATTTGGCTAAGGTGTATGTAAACGTCCGACTTCAACTGTAGATATTCCATAAAAAATCTGCTGTTTCCAGCTACAATAGTTATTGACAATATTAACAATGTCTACACTGTATTTCTATTTTAACGGACAAACCATTTGCTTTTCTTTCAAAAACAAGGACATTTCTAAGTGACCCAATCTTTTGAACAGTAGTGTACCTCCCAGTCCAGGATGGAGGCCTGCCATTGGGCGATCTTGTCAATGTTCTCCAGCCTCCTCTTCCTCTCGTTGATCTGCTGAGTGACGTTACGCATCACCGCCAGCGCCGCCGCCACGTAACGATAGTCACTAAGGAGACAGAACACACATTACAGCCACCACGTAGCAATAGTCACTATGGAAACAGAACACACAATACAACCACCACATAATGATAGTCACTATGGAGACAGAACACACATTACAGCCACCACGTAACAAAAGTCACTATGGAGACAGAACACACATTACAGACACCGCGTAACGATAGTCACTATGGAGACAGAACACACATTACAGACACCGCGCAATGATAGTCACTATGGAGACTGAACTAGCATTACAGACACCGCGTAATGAGAGTCACTATGGAGACAGAACACACATTACAGACACCGCGTAACGATAGTCACTATGGAGACAGAACACACATTACAGACACCGCGCAACGATAGTCACTATGGAGACAGAACACACATTACAGACGCCGCGTAACGATAGACATTATAGAGACAGAACACACGTTACAGCCACTGCGTAATGAGAGTCACTATGGAGACAGAACACACATTACAGACACCGCGTAATGATAGTCACTATGGAGACAGAACACACATTAGAGCCACCACGTAGCAATAGTCACTATGGAGACAGAACACACATTACAGCCACCTTGTAACGATAGTCACTATGGAGACAGAACACACATTACAGACGCCGCGTAACGATAGTCACTATGGAGACAGAACACACATAACAGACACCACGGAACACACATTACTGCCACCACGTAATGATAGTCACTATGGAGACAGGACCCAGGTCATAATAGAGGGATAACTCACACCTTATTGCGACAGCTTTGTGTATGTGTGTTAGAAGGTGTGTGTGTGTGTGTGTGTGCCTGTGTGTTTTTGTCTGTATCTGTGGAAGGAGCCCAATCTGGCTTTCTACACCTCTTCTCTCTGTCTGAGAGACAGACAAAGAGACAGACAGAGAGACAGACAGAGATAGAGAGACAGACAGAGAGAGAGACAGACAGACATAGAGACAGACAGAGAGACAGACAGAGAGAGAGACAGAGAGAGAGACAGGGAGAGAGACAAGGAGAGAGACAGGAAGAGAGACAGACAGAGAGAGAGAGAGACAGGGAGACAGACAGAGAGACAGACTGAGAGAGAGAGACAGAGAGAGAGACAGAGACAGAGAGAAAGATACCTGGCAGAGAGAATTAAGAGTGTTGGCCCCTGCCCCTGTCTGGCTGTGAGAGTGTGATTTGTGAATGACCTGGAGCCGGATGAGACAAACACAGCTGAATGGCTCACTATGTGTGTCTGTGTGTGTCTGTGTGTGTGTGTCTACCTGTGTTCCTGTGCGGTGTATTTGAGCAGCTCGGCCAGCTGCAGGGGGTATTTGCAGATCTTCTGTACGGGTGTGAGTAGGAAGCCATCGATAGCGATGTCGATCATCTGCTGCAGCAGGCGACAGGCCTCAAAGAAGTGCTGATACCTCCCGTCTCTCATCAGCTTGGACAGCTCCATACACGCATCCAGGTGGTTGTTACAGTACTCAGAGTAGATCCAGAAACCATCTTGCTGTGGGACAAAACAACAATGGAGGAGATCAGGAGATTGTGAATCTGTGAGTAATATGGTGGTTCAGCAGGCTTCTATCTTGGTGTTGAGTTTAATAACTTAAATATTCTAGAAAGCAGGGTCCTATCTAGATAGTAACTTACATGTTCTAGAGAGCAGAGTTCTATCTATATAGTAACTTACATGTTCTAGAGAGCAGAGTTCAATCTATATAGTAACTTACATGTTCTAGAAAGCAGGGTCCAATCTATATAGTAACTTACGTGTTCTAGAAAGCAGGGTCCAATCTATATAGTAACTTACATGTTCTAGAAAGCAGGGTCCAATCTATATAGTAACTTACGTGTTCTAGAAAGCAGGGTCCAATCTATATAGTAACTTACGTGTTCTAGAAAGCAGGGCCTTATCTAGATAGTAACTTACGTATTCTAGAAAGCAGGGCCCTATCTATTTGGTAACTTACATGTTCTAGGAAGCAGGGCCCTATCTATATAGTAACTTATGTGTTCTAGAATGCAGGGCCGTATCTAGGTAGTAACTTACATGTTCTAGAAAGCAGGGTCCAATCTCAGACAGGTGTGGTTCCTCGTTGTTGTATTGTTTCTCCAGGTCTCTAACGAAGCCCATCTGGAAACGGTAGATGTCCTCGATGTTCCCGAAGATCACCCTCAGCTGGTCATCGTTAAACATGTCCACCCTCTTCCTACACTGACGCAGGTAGCCCTGGAAGAAAGGGTTGCACATAGGATGGGGATGAGAAAAGGATTGTGTGTGTCTGAGTGTGTCTGAGTGTGTCTGAGTGTGTGTGTCTGAGTGTGTGTGTCTATGCACAGGCTTGTGTGTGTCTGAGTGTGTGTGTGTCTGAGAGTGTGTGTGTCTGAGTGTGTGTGTGTGTGTCTGAGAGTGTGTGTGTCTGAGTGTGTGTGTGTGTGTGTGTGTGTGTCTGAGTGTGTGTGTGTGTGCTGGTGTGTGGGTTCCCACATTTCAACATATTTTCCTGTACTCTCCCATATACACCTGGAGAGAAGCATGAGAGCAGGTTGAGTCTAGTTTGAATCAATTCACCACAGTAACACTACCGCCATAATCAATTCACCACAGTAACACTACCGCCATAATCAATTCACCAGAGTAACACTACCGCCATAATCAATTCACCACAGTAACACTACCGCCATAATCAATTCACCACAGTAACACTACTGCTATAATCAATTCACCACAGTAACACTACTGCTATAATCAATTCACCACAGTAACACTACTGCTATAATCAATTCACCACAGTAACACTACTGCTATAATCAATTCATGCATTTTCCCATGTGTGTGCGTAAATGTGTGTGTATGCTTGTGCATGTGTGTGTTTGTGTGTGCATGCATGCGTTTTACCATGTGTTCACGTGTGTGTTTACCTCACAGATGTCCTTGAGGTGTTTGATGTAGTGTCTCTCTGTGCTCATGATCTCGTTGATGACGTTGGCTCTCATCTGGTCACGGTTCTGAAGCGGCGAGCCCAGACACAGGCAGTCATTGGTCGGATCCAGGTGACCGTTAGCCACTTCACTGGTCCCCTCCGCAGGCTCCACCCCCCCATCCTCCTGGTTCACCCACAACTGAGGAGACCAACACACAAACTCCTGAACGGGAGATAAAATGATGACTACATACTACTATCAGAGGGCTTTAACACAGAAAACATCACATCCCTAAGTTCATCTCTTCCTCTATCAGAGATATTCGAACCACTTGTTCCAGTTTCAGGTTGTAGCTGGCAGCTCTGGGGCTCAGAGGAGAGTAGACAGAGAGAGAGAGAGAGAGAGAGCGAGAGCGAGAGCGAGAGCGAGAGCGAGAGCGAGAGCGAGAGAGAGAGAGAGAGAGAGAGAGGAGGGGCTCTTTGTTCTAGCATTGAGCTGTAGACACAAACACACTCACAGGTAGGTTAGAGGAGATCTGATGCCCAGTACAGTAGCTAAGTCAACACCTGATGATGAAACACTGTGTGCCAACTGAACATCAAAGAGGCAACGGTTGTAATGCCAAACACAAGATGCCATGCAGCTTCACAACAACCAGCAGAGAGACGGGTGGAGACAACTGGTGCTACTGCGCTAGAGGGTGTTGCCAAATTGCACCCTATTCCTTTTATAGTGCACTACTTTCGACCAGGGACCATAGGGCTCTGGTAAAAAGTAGTGCACTATACGCATTACCAGTCCAAAGTTTGGACACATACTCATTCCAGGTGTTTTCTTTATTTTTACTATTTTCTACATTGTATAGTGAAGACATCAAAACTATGACATAACACATATTGAATCATGTAGTAACCAAAAAAGTGTTCAACAAATCAAAATATATTTTATATTTGAGATTCTTCAAAGTAGCCACCCTTGATGACAGCTTTGCACCCTCTTGGCATTCTCTCAACCAGCTTCATGAGGCAGTCGCATGGAATGCATTTCAATGAACAGGTGTGCCTTGATAAAAGTTAATTTGCGGAATTTATTTCCTTCTTAATGCGTTTGAGCCAATCAGTTGTGTTGTGACAAGGTAGGGGGGTATACAGAATATAGCCCCATTTGGTAAAAGACCAAGTCCATATTATGGCAAGAACAGCTCAAATAAGCAAAGAGAAATGACAGTCCGTCATTACATTTCAAGAACTTTGAAAGTTCAATCGCAAAAACCATCAATCGCTTTGGTGAAACTGTCCCTCACGAGGACCGCCACAGGAAAGGAAGACCCAGAGTTACCTCTGCTGCAGAGGATACATTCAATACCATTACCATACTCAGAAATTGCAGCCCAAATACATGCTTCACAGAGTTCAAGTAACAGACCCATCTCATCATCAACTGCTCAGAGGAGACTGCGTGAATCAGGCCTTCATGGTCGAATTGCTGCAAAGAAACCATTACTAATGGACACCAATAATAAGAAGAGACTTGCTTGCAATGGACATTAGACCAGTGGAAATCTGTCATTTGGTCTGATGAGTCCAAATTTGAGATTTTTGGTTCCAACTGCTGTGTCTTTGTCAGACGCAGAGTAGGTGAACGGATGATCTCTGCATGTGTAGTTCCCACTGTGAAGCATGGAGGAGGAGGTGTGATGGTGTAGGGGTACTTTGCTGGTGACACTGTCAGTGATTTATTTAGAATTCAAGGCAAAGGGTGGCTATTTGAAGAATCTCAAATATAAAATACTTTAAGTGTTTAACCCTTTTTTGGTTTACTACATGATTCCACATGTGTTATTTCATAGTGTTGATGTCTTCACTATTATTCTACAATGTAGAAAATAGTAAAAATAAAGAAAAGTAGGTGTGTCCAAACTCTTGACTGGTACTGTAGGTAAAAAGGAGACGCGTTGTGGAGGAGAAGACTGCCGTACGAAGACTCCGTTATAAAGCAGACTATAAACAGAGTAAATAGTAACATTCTTACAAAAGGCTGTAAATTCTCTATAGTAGATCAATCCTGTTTTGATGATTACCAATCTTGTGACTGATATACTTATCACAGGAGGTTGGTGGCACCTTAATTGGGGAGGACAGGCTTGTGGCAATGGCTGGAGCGGAATGAGTGGAATGGTATCAAATACATCAAACACATGGTTTCCATTAGCTACGTTCCAGCCAATTATCATGAGCCGTCCTCCCCTCAGCAGCCTCCACTGATACATATACTCTGCCTCTCTCTAACTGACCAATAGAATGACGTACTGTACAGAGGTTGTGTAGAGGTTATGGGACTGTTAGATGTGCGTTGGTTGATTGATTGGGTAATGTTTGGGAGACGTTGCGTTGACAGACTGAGCGGTGGGTGGTGGGGGGTATGGCTGGATGGTTGATTGATGACTTTGGGGAAACGCACCTTAGACGTAGTGTTTTGGAACCGAGGAGTTGCTATGGGGTTGATATAGAAAACCTGTTTTGTTTGGGGTTGAGGAGGGTGGGGTTCGACCTTAGAGAGAGAGAATGACAGAAACACACTGGTTCACTCAATGCCTGGCTCGACTCAATGCATGGAGAGGTAGTGGGGGTGGGGAGAAATTGGTTCAGCCCCTGGACATGGAGTTGTGAGGGTTGGGATGGCCATTGGGGAGTCTGGAGAAAGGCCTTTCTTAGTAATGTATGGAGCCTTTACTCAGTTAAGTAGGCAGTGTTTACTAGTTAGTGTGTGAACTCTTCAGCTGTAGTGTGTGTAGCCTTTACCAGGTAATGTATGAAGCTAACAGGAAGTGTATTGTGCTGAACTCTTCAGCTATAGTGTGTGTAGCCTTATCCAGGTAATGTATGAAGCTAACAGGAAGTGTACTGTGCTGAACTCTTCAGCTGTAGTGTGTGTAGCCTTTACCAGGGAATGTATGAAGCTAACAGGAAGTGTACTGTGCTGGATTGGATATCACACTGTTCAGCAGGGTTCCAACTACTAAAGTAGATGTGTTACCAGGCCAGCACAGTATAGCTTGGCTTGGCTCGACTTTGCCCTACAGATGTAGGATCTTAATTTGATCACCCTGTTGCAGGAGAACTTAAAACTTAAATGTCAAACTTTGTGTAATTTATACTCATGATTTTTCAGAGAAACGTATTAACACCTACAAAAATGTCCATTAATTATAATCCACATACAAATTCACATTAACTGTTGCTGCAGTATTATTTTCCTGCTGTAGCAAACTGGCTCAAATGAAGATCCTACATGTGTATAGTGTGAATCAGAGTAGTCAGGAGACTGGGGTGATGTGAGGTATCACTAACCCACCCGTACGAAGCTGGCGGGGAACCACCCCTCCTCCTCGTCGATCTGACCCCACCACCAGTCCTTATTGGACGCGTCCAGCACCTTGATGACATCACCGGCCTTAAATGCCAACTCTCGGTCGGCCATGGTCACATGGTCCCATACTGCCTCAGCGCTGACGATAGATCCTCCGCTTATCAACTGGAGAGAAGGAACAAGGGAAGAGATGGAGGAGAGAGAGAGAGAGAGAGAGAGAGAGAGAGAGAGAGAGAGAGAGAGAGAGAGAGAGAGAGAGAGAGAGAGAGAGAGAGATTAAGTGATTATTCTCAATTCCACTGACACAAACATACACAATATCATCAAGCTACATTTTACTGAACTGCAAAGAGACTAAATTGAATTAACCTTTGTGTTCCAGGCTATTAGGTAATTATCAGAAGCTTACAGCCAAGTGAAATACCATTAGCAACGATGTCATGCCAGCCACTTTAGGGAGGCACTGCTCATCAGCAAAGAGAACACGCTGAGGCATGAATCGCAAAAAATCCCTATTGTATGAAAGTGTGGGTATTTAGTCAGTGTAGTCATAATTCCGTGCTCACACCCCCATCTAATCGCGAGTGAGTGAGTCCCTTGTGCTTCAGACCCACACAGAGTAATGCATGTTAATACCAGCACCCAAAGCTAGGGACTAGAGTCATTAACATCTCATCATCGCTAACACAACAAGAACCAAGACATAATACAGTAGGTGGGTCAGCGCAGGCTCTGGGACTGACCCATTATAACATTACAGAATAATTACAGCAGTGTTAATGCAATATAAACACCAACGATTGCTCAGATTCTCTGTCAGACTCTCTCTCGCTCTCTCTCTGCACGAGTGTTAACTGTGTGTGTGTGTGTGTGTGTGTGTGTGTGTGTGTGTGTGTGTGTGTGTGTGTGTAAATGACAGAAATCACATTTAGATTATGGTAATTAATCTTAACAGAACATGCAACTCGACGATGCAACGACTTGCGTCCTTCTTACTGAATTCCGATGCGCACTTTGAAGATGTTAGAATAACTGTCCTTAGCCAACAAGACAAGCAACGAACAGCAATATCACTACCCACTGGGCACACACTGGTTGAATCAACATCGTTTCCACGTAATTTAATTGAAATTACGTTGAACCAATGTGGAATAGATGTTTACTTCACGTCTGTGGGTAGCCTATGTCAAAGGTTTAACTATTCTATTAATTAGCTTGTCCTTCTGTGCGAGAAAGAAATAGCCTATTTCAAAGACTCTGGGACAGTTGTGGGACGATAGATCCCAAATTCATACAACCTTTATTTAACCAGGTAGGCCAGTTGAGAACAAGTTCTCATTTACAACTGCGACCTGGCCAAGACAAAGCAGTGCAACAAAAACAACAACACAGAGTTACACACGGGATAAACAAACGTACAGTCAATAACACGATAGAAAATATAAGCTCTGTATTTGTATGGGTAAGATAGGCCACATAACGAGTAACGAAAATACACATCTATAGACCCATAAGCATGACTGGTCAAATGTATTTACATCAATGAAAAGGTTAAAAATCCTTCTTCTGCAATGGGATTCTTTTCCTTCTCCCAAACAATCAGCCAGCAGCAATTCAATTTATCACCTTTTTGTTTCTTTTAATTGTCCAAAACCCAGCTATTGGCGGCTAACGTAAACCCTATCCACCCCGACCCCACCCACACACACCACTATCCACCCCGACCCCACCCGCACACACCACTATCCACCCCAACCCCACCCACACACACCACTATCCACCCCGACCCCACCCACACACACCACTATCCACCCCAACCCCACCCACACACACCACTATCCACCCCGACCCCACCCACACACACCACTATCCACCCCGACCCCACCCACACACACCACTATCCACCCCGACCCCACCCACACACACCACTATACACCCCAACCCCACCCACACACACCGCTATACACCCCAACCCCACCCAAACACACCACTATACACCCCGACCCCACCCACACACACCACTATACACCCCGACCCCACCCACACACACCACTATACACCCCAACCCCACCCACACACACCGCTATACACCCCAACCCCACCCACACACACCACTATACACCCCGACCCCACCCACACACACCACTATACACCCCGACCCCACCCACACACACCACTATACACCCCAACCCCACCCACACACACCACTATCCACCCCGACCCCACCCACACACACCACTATACACCCCGACCCCACCCACACACACCACTATACACCCCAACCCCACCCACACACACCACTATACACCCCGACCCCACCCACACACACCACTATACACCCCAACCCCGACCCCACCCACATACACCACTATCCACCCCGACCCCACCCACACACACCACTATACACCCCATACCCGACCCCACCCACACACACCACTATACACCCCAACCCCGACCCCACCCACACACACCACTATCCACCCCGACCCCACCCACACACACCACTATACACCCCAACCCCGACCCCACCCACACACACCACTATACACCCCGACCCCGACCCCACCCACACACACCACTATACACCCCAACCCCAACCACACACACCACTATCCACCCCAACCCCGACCCTACCCACACACACCACTATACACCCCAACCCCGACCCCACCCTCACACACACCACTATCCACCCCGACCCCACCCACACACACCACTATACACCCCAACCCCGACCCCACCCACACACACCACTATACACCCCAACCCCACCCACACACACCACTATACACCCCAACCC